>JAVJIF010010496.1:0-92229 GCA_038442645.1 Agave tequilana | reverse complement strand
GTGATTTTTTCAGAATTTTTTAGCTTTCTATGTACACGTTTTGCGCGTATCGTCTCGATACCGATCCGAGTCCCGACACCGATCCGTCTCAGTGCCCGCCGATTCAGCGGCCGAGACCGCAACTGTGAACCATGGGCTTGATTGACAACTAGTCTCTTCTTTACCGTTGCGATTTTGGCTAATTTTGGTATACACTTCATCTTAATCGCACCTTTAGTTACAATTGTATTAAATCTAACCAGTTCACGCGTTGGTCTTTCGACATGTCTAAAATTTCCCTCATCATATCTTCAGTTGAAGTTAGCTAAACTTCTCTGAATGCATTCATTTCTTATTCTAATATTTTCTTGTGTAGTTGTTCATCCATTTCACATTCTAATTCCAGCTACCTCATTTCTGTGTAATATCTTTATTGCACAACATTCTAGCCCATAAAGCATTGTTGGTTTTATAACCTACTATAAATTTCCTTCAACTTAATGGGTATCAATGATCATATGGTAGTCCATAATCAAATCTCTGCTTTAACTATCTTCCTCTAATTTTATGAGCAACCTCCTCTTTAATGTTGCATTGTACTGAATTTTCTAATCTAAGTAACTAAAATGGCAATTTTAGCTAATCCTGATTAACGTGAATTGCTACCTTGGTTTTCTTCATAGCAATAAAGCTATGCTGCTCATAAAGTTTGTTTTTGTGTTACTGATCCTTCAAACGGAATATGTATCTTAGAGCCTCCCTTCTCGAGGTCTTCAACAAAATAAAATCACATATACTTGAACGTTCATTTTAATTAAAGCAAAACCTCAATGTAAGCCTATGGGGATAAAGACTACAATTGTCTTTCCGTGTCACTCTCATGCTAGTAACTGTTCCACTCTATATATTCCTAATCATCGAGTATCATTACTAGCATTTGTTACTTCTGACAGAATCTTTCATGTTCTTTCTCTCCAGGTGCTCAATCTAATTGTCTTTATCAATTCTTGGAAGCTAGATGTAGATTCTTTTCTTCTCTCTTAATATTTTTTTTGTCAATTGCCTAAGTAAAAAGTTTCTGTGGTGATTTAAATGATTATTTTATGTTTAGATTTTACTCGATTACTGTCCTAAAGTTTCAGTTGCAAATTAGTAACCAAACTACCCAAGGGACGCCTAGTACGAATGCGCAAGTATATAACTGGAATTATGTAAAAAAAAAAACTGGAAGCATTTCTAATAGAAAGTTGGGACTTTGAGTGACTGGTCTCCCCCCGCCACCACCACCCACGAAAGGAAAAATAACCATGCCCACACTCCCGCGCGCACACGCACACCATAATCTAAATCATACCTGCCACTACACTAAAGCTCCAAAGTTGTGGTGAGGGATGAGGGTAATATATTTATATTTTTTTACGCTCCCGCAGGTCGAATGCCTTTTTCGTATGAGCCAAAACTTGAACTTTTGCGTAGAGGTATTTTGTTTCTCAATCCATTTTTTAAATGCCTAGTCGGTGGGAATTGAACCTGAGTTGCTCTGATGCCATACTAAGTTTCCCGCCACTACCCCCAAACTCTGAAGTTGTGGTGAGGGTTGAGGGTAACATACTTATATTTTTAACAATACCCATCCCTCATGTTATGTGTTATTGCAATGTTTCCTATAAAGGAAAAGCTCGTTAAATTGACTCTAGCAGATTCTCTTCTAATTCTTTGGTTTCCAGAAGATGCCATATCATTGCATAACTTGAAGAAATAGTTGGAGGCTATAGATTAAAGGTTAACATTTTCCATAAGACGCCATATCATTGCGTAACTTGAAGAAAATAGTTGAAGGCTGTAGACAAAAGGTTAACATTCATCGTGTGTTGGTTGTATCCTGGCTTTTGTTGATACCAATTAGTTCAGTTTTTCAGTAAAAACAGGAGAACTGACTTTTTTATTATGTTAGCCACGGTTATAATGTGTTATGAATTGAGTGGCATAATTATTTAAAGTACATTCAATCTCAATTTCCAATGAGGTATATTATATTCAAAATCATAATGATTAGATGCTCATTTGATTCCTTTTAATGGGTTGGTCTTGGATGAGTGCTGTATTATAAAAATGGAGCCAAATTGTCAATTAATACCTTTTGTCGGTAAGACAATAAATCAATATGTAATAGCATTTGTATTTGGGCATCGACATACTAATCAATTTCATCATCATCATCAGTCAACCAAAACATAAGTATAGATGACATGCCACATTTCAGTTGTTGCAGGACAGATACTGACATGTCTGTTAAAATTCTAAAAGAATATACAACTGTTATTGCTTTTGTGTTGACTGTGCATAGACTGAATTAACAGAATTCTAATTTGATGAAAAATAGTGAAGCACATATTCTGATAAAAAGATAAGATTCACTTTTGTTTACTTGTCACCTTTTTGTTCTTTTTGAATTTCATTTCTGGTTGAAGTAAACTATATCTCAATCAATGAAAACTGCATCGACAGTTCATATGAAATTTTTCTGATTGAATGTTTCTTTGGATCTGGTAATCTTTGGTTTGAAACTTTTGTGCTCATTTTCTTACCACTGTGTAAAGACTTCTCTTCAGAAAATCTATACCACAAAGTCATCTTGTCTTGGAAATCTATACCACAAAGTCATACCAATCTCATTGCATTGGATTTGTGGATGGTCTCTGTTCTAATCCATTGTTGTGCATCTGTTTGCTTTTGACATCTTGCATCCACGAAGTACTTGCACGAAAAGTCCATTCTTGAAGTATTCCCTTGTTTACATTATCAGCAGCCTGCGTGTTGAGGATGTGAACTAGTTTTTGTGATAAAAGTTAATTACAGTAGAGTAATATCTCCAGAAATCCCATTTAGAATTATAGAGAAAAGCCATCTTCAAAAACCATCCATGTTTAGTGTGAACTATTACTTTATCTTTCCATCAGAGTCCTCTCTTAACTGACATATGAAGACTGCATAACTAGCACAAGTGCTCAATTATTCTATATCAATATAAGTTGTTTGCTTTAATCCAGACTGATATTAAAAAATCATTAACTGAAATTTTCTTTATTTCACAGAGACAAAGTGCAGATAGAGATCCCACCGATATAACAAGTCTCACTAGTTCTGGTATTTCTACCTTAAATAATGTGGAGCTTTCCATTAGTGAGCCAAAGAATTCGGCCATTATCCATATGGATGTGGATCAGAACTTTCTTCCATTCCTTCAGTTGTTAAAGCTTCCATTTTTGAAAGTTTCGCGAGACAAAATATGACAGAGTCTGAAACTGATGTCCAATCGGCACTCCAGCAACTACTCAAGAGTAACTATGGTTTCTTGACTAATAGCTCATCAGAGTTTATATACGGAAACTCTCCTGTCGCACTTTTCAACAAGCTCGTTCTATGCTGCAAACAAGAAAGAGGGACTTTGCTCTTTCCTTCAGGAACAAATGGGAATTATGTCTCTGCCGCCAACTTCATGAAGCAAAGACAATCATCATTCCAACCCAGTCGGGAACAGGCTTTAAGATTGTACCAAAGACACTTGAGAACCTGCTCGGTAATGTAAGTAGGCCATGGGTGTATATTTCTGGCCCACGATTAATCCCACTGGTTTACTCTACAGCAATAAAGAGCTTCGAGAAATACTTTGTGTGTGTGCTCGCTTTGGTGCCAGGGTGGTGATAGATACTTCCTCCTCAGGGTTGGAGTTCAAGACACAGGGTTGGAGTCGATGGGATATACAATCTACTCTTTCCAATATGAAGTCATTGGATTCCTCTTTCTGTGTGTCTCTTCTTGGTGGCTTGTCATTCGAGATGCTTACTGGAGGCCTGGGATTTGGATTTATTGTTCTAACTGATCCTCAGTTGATTGATTTATTTCACATCTTCCCAAGCTTGAGTAGACCACACAGCACTGTTAAATATGCTGTGAATAAGTTGTTGGGTTTTAGAGAGCAGAGGATTCAACACTTCTTGGAGGCCATCGCCAAACAGAAAGAGATTCTAAAGAGTCAATCCAACCAACTGTCAGAGGTTAGTTTTTCTCAGCATTTTCATTTCCCTCTTTGAATACAAACTTTTAATTTACGGGTCCATGTTTGAATTATATTATATGATTTTTCCTGGTTGGTCAGCTCCTATCTCTTAATGGTGGATAGGGGGTATTGGAAATGTATGGGACTATGCAAATCAATGATCACTTCTGTCGTCAGTTGCTCATGCAAAACACATGTAGACGGAAATGTGGAAGTTTCGGGAACCTCCAACCATTCTATCTTTTAATGCAATATGTGATTCCATCATTATCACTTGATGAATGATTTATAGGAGTTCTTTATGAATGATTTATTGGAGTTCCCTGAACACTTTATTTATGCTTTATTTTCAAGATGTCTAAATAGTGTTTATGATGATATTCATGGTCTAAGTATTTACTCCATATTTCTATTTCCATGTGGAATTCCTCTCAGTTTCTGTGCGGGGGGTGGATTTGACCTCCAAATCTGACCTGTTGAAACTGTCCAAGTGAAATATCCAAACAATCAATTATGAACTTAATGTCTGAAATATGATAATCTAAAATGAGTTCTATTTCGCAAATGCAGATAAAAACCCATATGAACTTTCTGTTCCTTCCTAGAAAATGGATAGCTTTTAGTGACCGGGTTAGATTATCATGATGTGTACATCTCAAAGGCTTAATGTCTGAAATGTAGTTGATCCAGGTACATTTTTATTGCATATATGATTTGTAGGGAAAAAGAAACATCCAGATGAGTTCTATTCTGTAAACAACTTCTTAATTGTAGTTAATTATAGTCATTTGCTTCTATAATCCCTTTCTTTTTGTTCAAAAGGCTTGTATTCTCTAGTTTGATTGTTGAACTTATAATTCTGCTGCTCCTGAGATTAGATCCTCGTTCTAGCAGTGCATATTGTTGTCATCATCATCATTGACATGCCACCTCTCCCCACTAACACGTATAGATATGTAACTATTTCCTTTCCAAACTAAATTTGTTTTGTTTTATGCTGAAGACTCCAATAGCAAGTTCCAGTTATTTGTCAGAAAGTGTTAAGAACGGTTTTCTTTAGTTTCCTGACTCAACTAAAATGGGTCTTGGATTTGGAAATGTTTGATCGTAACTCCTAATCCAGGCTGAATGATTTGGCTTAAACAAGAATTTACTATCAATCACCCTTTAGTTTTAATGTTACAGATTTCTTTCTTTTACTCCTCTTTTTTTGGAGTAAAATTCTAGGTTTCTATTTTATTATAGCCTATTGTCAACTTCCAATTATTTCTTGCGGACACTACAGAGCTGTGGATGGGACATTGTTGGCTGCTAAGGTGGCGGGTTCCATGGTGGCAAGTGTTGGATGTGTTTTAAATTGGAGGAAAAACTTGAGTTTTCCTCTTATTTGGCTTTGGTTTTAGTCCCACATTGAATAGGAGATGTGAGGTTGGGTAGTATATATACCAACTCCTCCCATGCCTATTATTATGAGTGTTGGGCCATAGGCCACATCCCCACACGCGCGCGCGTGCCGGACGGGACCGGGCTGGGGCCGGGTTCGGGTGGCGCGCGCCCACGACCTGCGGACACGAATGCAATTCGATTCAGGGGGCTCTTGAACCTGAAATTTTTTTCAGTTTTTCTATTTTAATTTTTAATTAAAATTTTGTTTTGATTTTTTGTGACCCACTCTGCAGATCTGCTTGCAAACTACGCGATCGTTACATCAGATGAACTCTGAAAATTTATAAATAGCTTCTCGCAGTTCGGTCTGTTACCTGCAAAAAAATCTACAGAATTCTGTTACCCTCTAAAATTCTTTCTTACAATATTCTGCTTCGATTTTTGGTGATTTCTCCAAGAAATTCTATTACATATGGGCAACGCATTTCCATCTGAGTAGAAGCCTAGTTCTTCGTCCGGGGTTAGGTGCTGGTGATCTACCGTGGAACTTATACCGCTAGGAGAGGTCATTCTAAGGTCTGAACGAGAGATCGGTCATCTATCTTTTAGGGCAGTGTTTTTGCACGACTGTCACCCCAGGCTAACAAATTTAGTTTCTTTTAATTGATTTATGTTAGTTGCATGCTTAGGACAAGTTATTAATTAGATTAAAAAAATTTATGTTTAAATTGTTGCATGATTTAAAAATTTAAAAGTACTGCTATATATCTAACAATTTAGAAGATAGATCTTATCTGATAATTTTTATGCATTTGAATTTAGAAATTATTTCATGCAACTTTATTAATTTTTTAATAATTGTTCATGCAATGTTTCATGCTGTTAAAGTTTTTATAGCAATAGAAATTATTTAATTCTTGCAAAAATTTTCAAAGCAATTTATTGAAATCCATTTGTCACAAAACAAAGCTATCAAGATCTAAACTCAACTAATAGTTTTTTCTCCTTTGTTTTCAAATTTTCATTTATTCTTAGAGATTTTATTAAACCATTTTATTACAATAATTATTTATAAGATCTTTCTAAACTATTTAAATCTTATCTTATCTGTTGCAAGAATCTTTCAAATCTAATTTAGTATTTCTCTTACAAGTTATTGCATAGTAAAAATTTTGTTCAAATTCTGAGAAGATAAATCTTTCAGATTTAAGAAAAAAATCTTTTCATAATCTAATCGTTTTCATTATAAAACTCTATTACAAGATCTAAGGAAAATCTTAATAATCTTAAAATTTTATTCATTACAAATCTATTTGTATTAATTATTACAAGGTCAAATCCGTTTCGTTACAAAACTTTATTCATTGTTTTCATTAATGACTTATTGATGAGAAATTTAGAAGTAAATTAGTTTAAAATTGGAATAACCTTTTAGAAATTATTATTATTATAATTTCGAATTGGGAAAATTTAAAAAGGGACAAGTCTATATCTTGTTTGAATTATTTGGCACATAATTAAAGAAAGACTACACACTATTTTATTCTGTAAACCCTAATCTAAAAGCTACCAATATAAACTAAATTCTGATATTATCAAAATAATTTTGAAATATAGAATTCCGGTAGCACATCCCGTCACTATGGCCAACCCTGATCATTCCAAAGGTGTCAAATCGGAGAAATTCTTCAGCATATACTTTAAAAGATGGGCAACCAGATGAAGTATTGGTTGACCACTTTAGGTCTTATTTCAGTCATAGATGACACCATTCCTGCACATTCTCCTAAACCCTTATCTATTGGATATTCTTCTGTTGAAACTCCTCCTACAACTCCTTCCTCCTACATCTATTTGAAACTTAAGGAAATTGACTATTATTGTCTTCATATAATTTTTAGTGCACTCTCTGATAGTCTATATGACATTTATTATGAATATAAGAGTGCTAAAGAACTGTGAACAACACTCGAGAATGAATATGACCTTGATGACGCTGGAATCGACTGATTCACCTCCTCCTTTAACAAATTTATGATGACTGATAGTAAATCAATCAATGATCAACTTCATGAATTTCAAGATTATATCTTACACCTTCAATCAAAAGAGAATCAATTCTCCGATGATTACAAGGTGTCCTGTCTTATTGATAAACTCGCTCCTTCCTGGCCAACTTTTGCTGGAGATCTCTATCACAAGTAAGGTGACTTAACACTCATTCAAGCCCTAAAAGCGATTCACATAGAAGATTAGCACAGACAAAACTCTAAAATCAAGTCAGAAATGAAAGCTAAAGTGAACTTGGTGGATGATAAGCCTAAGTATAAATTCATGAATTCTAAGGGCAAGTTCAAAAAATCTAATCATTTTCATTCTTCTCCCCATGCAAACTCTTCTTCTTTCAAACCTTCTCAATCTTCCTCCTTCAAACCCAAAACCTTTTTGTCAGAAGACTGATGGAAGATTCTGCTACGTCTGCGGAAGAGCAAATCACATGGTGCCTCAATGTTTCAACTAGAAGAAAGAACCTGTCAAAGCTCAACCAAGAGGAAATGGAGAAAATGGCGGATACAAGGTCAACATGGTGAAACTGAAATCCAACTCCTTTAGGTTAGATTCTTCTCTTCCTATTGTCAACTCTTTCACTCAGGAGCCAATAATCACACCTGTACTGATCGCTCATGGTTTAAATTCTATCAGGAACAACGTGGAGGAAGCGTGAGCCTGACAGATAACTCCACTAGAGAGATAAAGAGAACTGGACATCAGGGTTCAAGGAATCGGCCGAGTCGTATCCGACTCAACCGCCTACGAAACGACTCGGACCCCCGAGTCGAAGGGCGGGTGCCGAGTCGACTCTGAGTCGGACCCGACCCGGGTCGACTCGGTAAGCATGAACTAAAGATAAAGAGAGAGAGAGATCTCACGCTGCTTATCTCTCGCTCTCTCTCACAATCGCTCTCACGCCGGGCCTGCAGATCTGAAGCAGAAAAAACCCTCTCTCTCTCCCTCTTTCTCTTTCCGTTGATCTCTATTCTCTCCCTCTCCCTCTGTCTCTCTCTGTCCCTCTCTCTGTCTTCGTCTCTCTCCCTTTCCCTTTCTCTCTCTGTTCCTTTCTCTCCCCTCTGATCCTCTCTGTCTCTCTGTCCATCTCTCTGTCTCCCTCTCCCCCCTCTGATCCTCTCCCGTCTCTTTCTCTGTCCCTCTCTCCTTCTGTCTCCGTCTCTCTCCCTCCCTTTCTCTCTGTGTTCCTCTCTCTCTCCCCTCTGATCCTCTCCTCTCTGTCTCTCTGTCTCTCTCTCCCTCTCTATCTCCGTTTCTCTCTCTCCTCTGATCCTCTCACGTCTCTCTGTCTCTCTCTCTCCCTATCTGTCTTCGTCTCTCTCTCTCCGTCTCCCTTTCTCCTCTGTTCCTCTCTCTCCGTCTCTCTTTCCATCTCTCTCCTTCTCTGTCTCCATCTCTCTCCCCCTCTGATCCTCTCCTCTTTGTCTCTCTGTCCATCTCTCTCCCTCTCTATCTTTGTCTCCCTCTCTTAGGTTAATTTAACTTAATAAAATTTTGTAATTATATTTAAGTTAGGTAATTTAATAAGTTTTTTGAAGTTAGGCAATTAAGTTAGTTTAGCTTAATTTAGTTTAGTTTAATTTAATTTAGTTTAATTTAATTGAGTTTAATTTAATTTAAATTAGTTTAGTTTAGTTAAACTTAATTTGGGTTAATTTAATTTAATAAAATTTTATAATTATAATAAAGTTAGGTAATTTAATAATTTATTGAAGTTAGGTAATTAAGTTAGTTTAGCTTAATCTAATATAAACTAGTTTAGTTTAATTTAATTGAGTTTAATTTAATTTAAATTAGTTTAGTTAAACTTTATTTGGGTTAATTTAATTTAATAAAATTTTGTAATTATAATTAAGTTAGGTAATTTAATAATTTTATTGAAGTTAGGTAATTAAGTTAGTTTAGCTTAATCTAGTATAAATTAGTTTAGTTTAATTTAATTTAGTTTAATTTAATTGAGTTTAATTTAATGTTGTTTTAATTTAGTTAATTTTAGTTTTAATTTAATTTAACAGATAATTTTTAAAATTTTAGTATGGCCAAAGCAACGCGATATTGGATGGGAACATGGTAACTCTGTTTGTGAAAGTAGAAAACTTTTGAAGTGTAATTATTGTGGGAAACAAGTCCATAGTGGTATCACTAGATTGAAGTAACATATAGCACATGTACCCGGTCAGGTGGAAGGATACTTGCGAGTATCAAAAGAGGTATCTCAAATAATGAGACATATTTCTGAAGGTAGCAAAGAAAGAGCAGTCATAAAATTCAAGAAAGAGCGATTTATAATTGAGAAAGATTTTTATGATGTGACCGATGAAGATTCTAATAATGAAATTGAAGAAGTTGGTGTTTTAGAAGGAATTGAAAGAAGACAACTAAAACAAGCTATAAAAGAAAGTAGTGAAATGACTTGGAGATCAGCAGAAGGAGTTGATATTGGTGGCAGTAGTTCACAGCCTTTAGGATCAGGGATTAATCGTGGATTGCATCGGAGTATGACTATGAGAGAAGCTAAAATTTCAGCTCGTGGTATTGATCCTTACATGTTCCCAACAAAACAAAAATCAATCAAAAGCATGTTCTCAACTGAGAATATTAAAAAGGTTGAAAAATTCATGGCGAAATTCTTTCACTACAATGTAATACCATTCAATGCAGCTGATAGTGGTCCTTATTATCAAGCCATGATTAATATTATTACGGAGGCAGGCCCAGGTGTAAAAGGCCCTACAGGGTACCAGATTGGCAAAATATATTTAGAGGAGGAAATGAGAGAAATTGAAGTATATAATGCTTCAATAAAAACAAAATAGCCGCAGTATGGTTGCACGATCATGTGTGATGGCTGGATTTCTCGGAATAGAAAGTCTATTGTTAATTTCATGATTTATTGTGATAGAAGTATGATCTACCATACTTCTGTTGATACTACTAATATCTTGAAGACTGGTGATTATATATTCTCGCTAATGGATAAAGTTGTTGATGAAGTTGGTGAAGAAAATATCGTACAGATTGTAACAGAAATGAGGTAAGTTCCAAAGCAGCTGGTCACATGTTGATGGAGAAGAGAAAACATTTATTTTGATCTCCCTGTGCAGCACATTGCATTAATTTGATGCTTGAAGATATTGGCTCCTTGAAATCAGTCAAGAAGATGTTAGATGATGCTAAGATGATCACATCATTCATTTACAATATAGCCTCAAAGTAGTGAATTTAATGAAGCTATTTATCAAAGATAGAGATTTGTTGAGACCAGGTATAACACGATTTGTCATCGAGTTTATTTTTATTGAAAGTCTTATTCTCTATGAGCTTGAAAAGAATGTGTACGACTACCGAATGGCGTGAATTCAACAAGGAAAGGAGTAGAAGTGTACGAGATAAGGTTTCTAATCTCATTCTAACTGATCGATTTTGGAAGAAGACAAGAGGTCCAAAATATTATGGATCCTCTAGTTAGAGTCTTGAAGATAGTGAACCAGGACAAGAAATCTACATTATCTATATGAAGTTATGGATAGAACAAAATTGGCTAAAAAGAAATCAAATAAGAACTGGAAGTACTGAGATATCATTAATAGAATATGGGAGGGACAATTGCATAGACACTTACATGCTGCTGGTAATTCATTTGCCTAGAAATCATATTTGTTGACTAGAAATTGAAACTATCATATCATAACAATTATGTGCTTACATTATTGCAGCATATTTTTTAAATTCAGTACACTCTAATATTCAAAAAACTTTTCTTCACATTCAGAAGTGAAAAATGGATTAAAGGAGGTCATTAAAAGATTGGAGCCGGATTTGAATAAACAAGCAAGAGCTATCAATGAGTAATAATAATTTATTTATTTCATCGATATAATGTTATGCAAGTATTAACACTTGTGATGTCTATTCTCATAGATAAAATTATTTGTGGATGGAGTTGGAGAATTTGGAAGCTCACCGACTAGAAGAGCAGTGTAATAATCTCTTTCAGTTGATTGGTGGATTAATTATGACGAGAAGCTCCCAATCTGCAGAAAATTGCCATCAAAATTTTAAGCCAAACATGTTCTTCATCGGGTTGTGAAAGAAATTGGAGCACGTGGTCGTTGATTCATACAAATTGCTCAACCGGTTGGCAATGAATAAGTTACATAAACTAGTATTTGTGCATTACAATATGCGGTTGCGAGTAAGAAACTTGACATGCAAAAGCGACACTGATGATTGTTACAACCCAATTGATCTGAACAATATTTTCAATGATGATATTTTGGATGAGTGGATTCATAAGGGAGAATAACCGATGTTACCACCAGATGCTTTAGGTTGGTTGGATGAAGGTATTTGTCGTAGTGACAAAAGTGACGGTGATGATGGTGATGACGACGATGATGACGACCGTGATGATGATGCCGGTGATGGTAGTGATGGTGGTGACGGCGGTTATAGAGGTGATGGCGATAATGATGAAGAGATTCATGGTGTTGGTGGAAGCCAACGAGGTGGTGCTATGATATGGGATTCAGAATATTATGCCACACAAGATACAAATCATGGAGCCCGGGCGGGGATTTCGCAACAGTGTAGGCATTTGGATCGGTTGGTCAATTTCAGTTCTAGCGATGATTATTCGAGTGGACATGATAACTACTCACATGATCATCATAGTCTTGAAGGCCATTTACAGGGGTTGGGTTTGACATCTGGCAATATTCTGGCACTGATTATTCTAGCACTGGTGAATATTCTACTAGCAACACTGAATATCAAGGTTTTGGGTATTATCACCATGAAGCTGATATTGCACAACCCCTACCGCCATATTACTCTGATAATGAATCATCTGGCCAATTTCAGCCTATAGGATCTCACCCACAAACATATTATTATCCTTATGGAAACTATATACCTGGTTTTTATACTTATCGCGGGGATGATGATAATGATGATTTTGTGCTTCCTCGTAATTCAATGTGGAAATGATTATATTAGCAGGTACTTATGAATTATTTTGTGCAATTTACTATATTATGCATGTATTTTGATATCTTTCTACCGACGCCGCTTGTATTTATACTTTCACGTTATGTTTTGAGTGCTACGTGATATGTTTTGAATATGTGATACATGAAGTTTGATGTTTACATTTTTTACGATTTGTCATGATTTTTTCATAATTTTTTTGGCGTTGTATGTAGCGTTTTGCGCGTATCGTCCGACTCCGATTCGAGTCGCCAAGAATGATCCGTCTCGGTGTCGGCCGAGTTGGCGGCCAAGATTGAGACTTTGAACCATGCTGGACATATTGATCTCAGAATGACTTCAGAAAAAATTCTGACTCTTCAAGACGTCCTGCATGTACCCACACTTCGGAGAAATCTGATCAGCGAGTCTTCGCTTCTTTGAGCTTGCTATAGAATTGTCAAGAAATCCAATAAGTTTGTAATCTCCAAGTCTAATATCTTCATTGGAAAAGGCTTTGTTTGTGATGACCTTTTTCGTCTCAATGTAAAGAATAATGAAATTTCTATTCTTGTTGCTTTGAACATTGAGTCTTGTGTTATCTGATATGGAAGACTGGGACATGTTAACTTCAATTCTATCAAGAAAATAATTAACTTGAATCTCATTTCTAAGTCTTCTTTTGACACATCTTTTAGATGTGAAATCTGTGTTCAGGGTAAGAATACCCAAAAATTATTCCTTTTATCACAAGGACATCTGAACCCGTCGAACTTAGTCATAGTGATGTGTGTGACTCGAATAGAGTTCTCACCCGAGGCGGTAGAAGATACTTTGTGACATTCATTGGTGACTACTCTAAATTCTGTCACACCTATCTTCTCAAATTCAAGGATGAAGTTCTCGATTGGTTTAAGGTGTAGATATGTAACTATTTTCTTTCCAAACCAAATTTGTTTTGTTTTATGCTGAAGACTCCAATAGCAAGTTCCAGTTATTTGTCGGAAAGTGTTAAGAACGGTTTTCTTTAGTTTCCTAACTCAACCAAAATGGGTCTTGGATTTGGAAACGTTTGATCGTAACTCCTAATCCAGGCTGAATGATTTGGCTTAAACAAGAATTTACTATCAATCACCCTTTAGTTTGTAATGTTACAGATTTCCTTCTTTTACTCCTCTCTTTTTTGGAGTAAAATTCTAGGTTTCTACTTTATTATTGCCTGTTGTCAACTTCCAATTATTTCTCGCAGACGCTGCAGAGCTGTGGATGGGACATTGTTGGCTGCTATGGTGGCGGTTCCATGGTGGCAAGACCATCAGCCTATCTTGGAAAAAATTTAAAAATAGAAGGCTATGAGACCAAGCTCAGTTCATCTAACATTAGGGAAGCTCTATTAAGAGCCACTGGCTTGTGCATCAACAGTGAGTCATGGACTGGAATACCCGAGTACTGTCGGTTCACCGCAGCTCTGAGCTTTTCTGAGTTTGATCAGGCACTGAAATGCATCAAACTGTTCAGAAAGTTGGTTCTTTGAGGGATGAAGATCTGCTACTAATTTCTGCTGATCTATTGTGGCCACTTAGATGTTGCTGGAATATATTAATGCTAGAAGAAGGTGTCAGTGCTATTTCTGTGGGATTTGCGGGAAGTATCAAAAGAGTTGAAATCCTTTTTTCTTTTGTTTGAAACGCCGAGGGATGCATATCTGCGTTTGCTACGATTTGATATGTTATTTGGGCAGATTTTTCCTGGCTTTCTTCGGTGTGGTTGTACTTGTATCGATTTTTAAAGGCCACCAGCATGGCTACTACTGATTTGGTCTTGAATTGGCAACTGTAATAAAATTAACAACGGTTCTCTCTTATTATTAGTGTTAGCCCATAAAATTTGATCTTCAATGAGCCTTTCTTTGCGTTTTAGCTGAAACTGGAAATCTTTCGATTCTTGGCTGAAAATGGTAAGAAAATTCAGTTACCTATGATATTGGCCATTTGGCCGTTACTGCTGGGCACTAAACTCTGTTGAAATGTTAGAAGTTCAATCATGAAACTTTTGATATTTGTACAGAAGTTTGTGTTTTGTTAAGAGTTTAGGATTTTGTGCAGTAACATTGCCGTATAAGTTTACTGATTGCCTGAATTTTCATTATATCATACATAGTGACTTGATGAGCCTGTTACACTGATACATAAGAGAAATGTGCATGAATTAAATAGCCGTACGCTAAACAGAAACTGGAAATTTCGCACTAAACTGGAATTTAATCGCCGTGCCCTATAGTTGAGAGAATCATATTTGAATGCAGTAATTGGTCTCCTAATGGGATGCTTGACAACAATTCCGTGAATGATCATTATTGTTGATCTACTAGGGCAGTAAGAATATATGTAATCTTCGAAGACAAATAATTATTTGCAAGTGTCGTTATAGCACAGTGGTATAACTTTGTAGCGGTGGGCAAGAAGTCAGCGGGATCAAATCCCGCTTGCACCAAGTTGCGGCTTATATTTCCCAAAAAAAAATGAAACACAATTATCTTGACTTCTAAAAGTAGACACTCAACTCACTTGGATTTGAGAATTTTATAGAGTATTTTTTCCATATTCCGCATCGGCGGCGAGGCGGTTCACCCGACCAGTCTGGCGCCCTCGCTGGTAGAGGCGGTTTTCGGTTTATCCGGAGTTGGCAATCCCAGATGAAGCAATATTATTTTCTTTTTCTGAATTTGGCCTTATCCGGGGTTGACAACCCTCGAACAAGGCGAATATTTTTTTTTCCCGAATTTTGACCTTGTTCGGGATTAGCAACCCCGGAAAAGGCCAATTTTTTTTAATTTTGATTTGTCCGGCATTGCCAGCCCCAGACAAATAACTAATATATGTATTTTTTGTTTTCTCTCCTCTCTCCCTCCTCTCCCTCTCCCCCCTCTCCCCCTATTTCCTCTTCTAACACATCCACCAGGCACGACAACACGACGAGGTCACGGACGACGAGCAACCTATTGCTGCTAGGTTGTTGCTACCACTGTTAGGTTGTTGTTGCTGGGTTGCGATGGCGAGGAGGGCGGCAGCGATGAGAGCTGCTCGCTGCTACCCTCCTCGTCGTCGCAATCCAGTAGCAACAGCCCAGCGGCGACATCAGCCCAGTAGTAGTGGGGCTATCGTAGCCTCTGTCGTAGGCCTCGTCGTGCCGCCCTGCCCGATGGGTGCGTTAGAGGAGGAGAAGGAGAGACGGAGACGTGGAGAGAATCAAAATAAAGTTTTGTTTGTCTAGGATTGGCAATGGACAAAGCAAAATTAAAAAAATAGTTTTGGCTTTGGTCGGGGTTGCCGACCCCAGACAAGGCCAAAATTCAGAAAAAATTAATATTGCTTCGTCTGGGATTGCCAACTTCGGACGAACTAAAAACCAACTCTAACAACAAGGGCGTCGTTGGCAAGGCTAACCACGTCGCCGGCATGTGGCGCCGACGTGGCATGTCGATGTCGATTTTTGGAATAAGTTTGCGACGATGTTGATTTTTGAAATTATTTATTAACTGAGGATTTTTTTAAAAATTCCTTTATAATTACCTAATTATAGAATATGCAGGAGGAAAAGAGGAGGGAATAAGGTTTTGAAATATTTGCATTTAAAGTGCTAATAAGTAGATTATCTATTTCCAAAGTTAAATAATAATAAAAAAGATTATGTAATCTAGAAATTTTGCATTGAAAATTTGAAACAATGTTAGAGAGGTGTTTTTGTTATATTTAAAAAAGGGTTATTTATACACACACACAACCCACCCACCACCAACCCCCACACCCCCCCCACACCCCCAAAAAAAAAAAAAAAAAAAAAAAAAACTATCTTTTAACCCAAAAAATATCTTTATTTTTAGAAATTACCTCCCAAAGTCATTGATATTACAAATTTACTATCTAGATCTTTTACATCCTAAAAGTTTACCCCTCTTTTAAAATAAAAAGAATATTTCGATTTAATTCTATTTACTTGCCTAACTTTTTTCTTAACCTTTTATCCTTTTCCATTTTTCTCTCTCAAATCAAATACATTGATACTTCATCTATTTATTATTAAAAACTCATATCAAATCAATGTCACGTACACTTTTTAAGAAATTTGAGAAAAATATCAAGAAATTCTATTTCAAGAAATTCTTAAGGAAATTGAGAAATATACCAATTTTTTTTTTTAATGAGCTTTGAGAGAAAATTTGAAGGAATCTTAAGTTTAAGAGAATTGAAAGAGATAGAGAGAAGAGGAGGAGGAGGAGGATGAAGAATCAAAGGAGAGGAGGGATAAGACTTTTGAATTTGATAGAATATGGATTAAAGTCATATAGAAATAGAAATAACAAAGAAGAAAAAAGGAAAGGGATAGCAGGTAAACACTCTTATTTTATTCAAAATATAATATTCAAAATATAGTTGGAGGGTAAGTTATTAAGATCTAAAAGTTTTTTATTATAAATTTCTCATATCAAAAATTTGAGAGGAAAATTTCTAAATACAATTTGCGGATATATCTATTACTGTAATACTATAACATAAGTGTAAGTCACCTAGAGGGGGTGAATAGGTGATGAGCTAATTTAATGGACAATTAATGCGGAATTAAAAACTTCTTAAACTAAACACCACGTATAATAAGAGTGTAGCCGGATTCCCCGTGAAGGGCTCTGGACTAACTCCTTAAGATTCCTCTAAATAAGAGTTGAGATACCGCATTGGCTCTCTTGGTTGAATACAAGTGTTAGCAAACAATCCCCAAACATATAACAATTAAGCTCACAATATATATCAAGCATATAAAGATGAAAGCAATATAAGCATGCAAGATATAAACAAGTAAGAGATAGAGAGTGAGCAATCGCAAACACGGGAGATTTGTTTCGAGGTTCGAGCACACTTGCTCTACGTCCCCGCCTTCAACACTATGAAGGATTTTCGCTAAAATCGATCCCACCGGATCACTCGGTGCCGCAACACCTACAAGGAGTTCCCACTAGAACTCTTGGACTCTCTAGTCCCGTACACACCGCAAGCCCACTAGCTCGTCGAGGCCGCACCTCAAACAAAGAGTTCACACACGAGCTCGAAACACCGCGAACCCGCAAGTCCGCCTCCTCAATGTACAAAGATGAACTTTGGTGATCACAATGCTTTAATCACCTAAAATTCTCTCACAACAAATATCCCTATAGGTAGATATAGAAATGGATAGCTCAAGTGTTTGTGTGAGAAAACTAGGATTGAAATGGTGGAGGAAAACTCAAGAAAATCACTTTGAAATCACTCTTGATAAACTCCCCTTTTAATTGAAATATTGGCTCTAAAACAAGTGGAGAAAACCTCTTAATAGAGCAGGAAAAACTGGTGCAAAATCCACTTGAAAATCTTAGAGAAAACAGCCCCAAAAGCCCTTTTTATATAGGGCTAAAAAAACTAGCCGTTGGGCATTTTTTCAGCCCAGGCGGCTGGCGGTCGACCGGCCCGGTCGACCGTTGCCTGGAACAGAGAACAAAGTTCTCTGCCGGTCGACCGGCCCAGTCGACCGGGGCTTTCCAGAGAGCAAAAGCTCTCTGCGGTCGACCTGGTCGGTCGACCGGCCCTCCAGCAGTCCTGGCGTGCACGTTTGTGTACGTCGGTCGACCACTTCAAGTCCGGTCGACTGGCAGAAGCCAGACCAGACAAATTATACGGATAAAAATGTTGACTTTTTAGCATAAATAAAATCCCATAAAATTATGAAAAATCTACAAAAATAGTTTTAACATTATACTTTGATAATCAAACATGCTTGAGCAAAATCAAGACACGTTACAAATAATTTGAACTATTTTTGTAACTTGAAAATTTTGGCTAAAAACGAAAACTGTATTTTTTCAAAATTGGTTTTCCAAAACTTCTCCAAATACAAAAACAAGATATTTAAACTCTTTGAAAGCATAGAGTGTATGGATATGATCCACTACACATACATGGTGAAATATCTATGTTTTTGACATTAAGCTCTAAATTTGGTTTTGGTTAAAACATATATACTTTGAATTCCAAAAATCAAACCGGTATTTTTTTCAAAAAGAAAACTCTTTTGTATTTTTCCAAAATAAAATTCTTTTATGAAAACTCATCTAAATCAAGAGTGTGTGTGTGTAAGATATACTTGAGCAATCCACCAACTATTCTATCCTTTACATTTTATCTAAAAACAAAATCTTATAAAAACAAACCTAGACACAAGTCTTGATCTTGAAGGTCTTCACTTGAAGTCTTCTTATCTTCTTGACTTGGTCCAAACTCGATCCAAAGAGCTAGACTCCTCTTGAGTACTTGATGTGGTCTTGATGCACAAGCTCTTGAATCAAACCGTGTTAGCTCCAAAACTTGACTTTAAATCTTTTGTTGAAGCTACACACTTACTAAGATCTTGATCACAAATCTGAAACTAAATAAATACAAGATCATTAGTATCATAACTACATGAGTTGATCATCATCAAAACTAGAGTGATGGGCATTTGGGCCAACAATCTCCCCCTTTTTGATGATGACAAAACTCATGGAGTTATATATGCATGGATTAAAGTAAAGCTTCAAAGAAGCTCCCTGTTAACTCATGCATAACAATAAATAAATAGATATGCAATGAAAGCTTATAAATATGTATGCAAATACAAGGAGATAAATATGCATAAACAAGCATGAAACACATCAAGTTCTTTTTCTCCTATTTGCACAACAAAACATATATGCATAAATATAAATCCTTCACCCCTTTATGAATAAAGCAAGGAAAACGAAAACATGCATATATACTAAAATATTTCTCCCCTTTTTTGTCAATCATCAACAAAGGGGTTAAAGTAAACACAAAAACAATATTCTCCCCCACAAAGAGGTAAACTCAAATCAATCAATAAAAGATATATGCGATATACATTCATGAAGAGGAAGACGCTAAGTTAACTTCCCTACATATATGCATTACATAAAGAAAGGATGACAAGCCCTAATTCACATAACACATAATATGCAATGCATAAGAGAAGATGTGAAGCTCCCCCTACACACGTGTACCGCATAAAGAAGAGTTGTCAAGCTCCTCAATATAAGATACACTCAACATGAATCTATATGTAGAAGAGATGTTAAGCTCTCCTTGCATATAGGCAATATAAATCGAAACATTTTTAATTTTCAAATTTTCATATTAAAACAAAAATTTTGAATTTTTTCAATAAAATAAATTTTGAGATATCTTAGTAAATCAAATTTTAAGATATCATATAAACAAAAAATTTTAAGGTACCACAAGCATTTGTAATCAAATTTTAAGATACCATTTATTGTAAATAAACATTACAAATTTTGAATTTTAATCAAAATAGAATCATATTGATACCAATTGAAAATTATTGCATATTTTTGATATCAATAAAAATATTAATTTTAAAAATAATGCATAAGCTTATTAAAATATCAATTGCGAAATCAATTGAAAAACAAGATTTGAATTAAGCTTAGCATAAATAAACTTTGTGCTTTAAATATAAAATCGATTTTAACTCAAGCACAAACAAATCATATATATGTATGAAAATGAAAATACCAATAGAAATTGATATTATTTGAAATGAAGCATACATATATAGGAAACAAAATATGAGTATATACAAAATGAGAATACCAATTGAGATCAAGTATATAACTCATAACCTACTACCCTTTTATGCACAAGGTAAAGGATTTTCAATAATGCTTACAAGGCATACTTGCCCATCCATCCGCCCATAGAGGTGTTGGTAGGGTTTTCAAAAATAGGGTTTGAAAAATATTTTTAGTATTGAAAACACTACCAAATGAAGAATACTTAACTAGTTAAAATATTTTTTGAAAAACTAGTTAAAGATCTTTCAAAACATGAAACCAAAACATATGTCTATCATGAAACATACTAAATACATAAAGTTTGACACTCGAAATGTATAAGGCTCAAAAATAATCATGAAACAAAGTCATGAATAAACAAATAAAGTGTGAGTGCACAAGAATCATGTAATTAGCATTTTTCATGAAGATAATCAATGAAGCTCAAAACAAGAGTCATTTTATCAAAAAAAAAATCATGAAAATTCATTTTTCAAATAAAGATGAAAATCACAAAAATTCATTTTTCATCTTAAAAACAAACTTCTAGGTATATGTATGTTTTTATCAAAACTAACAATATGCATACATATCCCAAACATAAAAACAGTCCATAATATAAATTGCATGAAGGCAAATGACTCAAGGGGCATACATGTATATTTATTAGTTTTGACTAAAAAATACCATATACATGAAGTAAAACATGAAAATAGGCAAAACAAGTGTAAATGAGAGAATCATCAAAACTAGGCTATAATGTGCATATAGTGAGTACAAATGAACAATGAAGTGCAAACATATATGAATCAATTTGTTGCTCACTACTTGTACATGTATATATCCAAGTTTTAATAAAAACTACATTTAAACTAGTATTTACCACATGAAGTACAAAACAAATAAAACATGAACATGCTAAAAATATCATATATGAACAAGCATGTAAATAAATTAGGAGTTTAGAGATAGTTACCAAACCAAAGAACTATACTCCAAATCTCCAAAACATGGTGGTTGTCCCACCAAACCTCACCTAATAGCGGTGCATCAAATGTGTGTCCATCAAGTCCATACATCCACTACCAAGGCACCATCCCTCTTACGTTTGTGAGAGCCCGCACCTACATCAAATATAAAAGGTGAGGATTTTGGTACCCATTTTCTTTTGGGTCCACGGGTTAGCATCTAATGGAACCCAAATATTTTTCTTAGCAAAATTAATATAATGCATCTTATCAAAATAAAACTTTGCTAAATGGCCTTTGCGGCCACAATGTGTACAAGTGTACACTCTACTATGCACATGTGTATGAGGGTGATCGTGGCATGCAAAGTGTGCATAAGCATGATGAGGGTGATGTGCATGAACATGTGGAGCTTGTTTCTTTGAAAACAAAGACTCCAATCTAGCGTGGTTAAAAGCATATTTGCTCAAAGTTGAGTTTAAACTATCAATTTTATTTTTCAAAAATTTAACTTCATTTTCATCAATGGTTGTGGCATGAAGAGCATGATCAATAGTCTTTTTCTTTTTAGAAATATTTACTTTTTTAACAATTTTTCTTTTTAAAGAAGTGTTTTCATGCAAAGCAACTTCCTTTTGTTTTTTCACCAAAATAATTTTATTTTTCAAATTAGTGTTTCCTTCACAAAGATCATTTAATTTAGACATCAAGGAAACATTTTCATTTTTCAAAGACTCATTTTCTTTTGAAATAATTTCAAATTTTCTTGTAAAGAATCTTTTTCATTTAACATGCAATCAAATTTATTTTTCATTTTCTTGTTATCTTTCTTAAGCAATTCATATTTTTCAAGAAGTTGTTGACAAAATGATTCAAGCTCATCATAAGACATATCAACATCTTCTTCTACCTCGAATTCGGTAGTTACCTTAAGGGGGTTATCCCCTTGGACCATGTAGCATACGTTGGAGGTGTCACTTCCAACATCCGAATCGCTCCCCGCATAGTATTGTTCTTTTTTGCCAAGGGAGATCAAGGAGTTCCATACTACAAAAGCCGAATCAATGCTAGAAACCCTAGATAAATAATTATCATTTAGGGTAGATCTTAAAGCATGTAAGGTTTTTGCATTAGCCTCAATATTTTTGCCATTAATACAATAAGAATCTTTAATAGTGGCAAAATAAACATGAATCCCTAAGGCTTTGAGGTACAAGGACATCTTAACCTTCCAAGTTTGGATGTTAAGAATGTCAAAGGTGGGAGGTGACATGAAATCCATGGTGTGTGAATAAATATTATGATTAGCTATCAAATGAGGATCTTTAACTCTAGGTTGTAAGACCCAAATCAAGAGCACTTGGCTCTGATACTAACTGTAAGTCACCTAGAGGGGGGTGAATAGGTGATGAGCTAATCTAATGGACAATTAATGCGGAATTAAAAACTTCTTAAACTAAACACCACGTATAACACAAGAGTGTAGCCGGATTCCCCGTGAAGGGCTCTGAACTAACTCCTCAAGATTCCTCTAAATATGCTTTCATCTTTATATGCTTGAGGTGCCGCGTTGGCTCTCTTGGTTGAATACAAGTGTTAGCAAACAATCCCCAAGCATATAACAATTAAGCTCACAATATATATCAAGCATATAAAGATGAAAGCAATATAAGCATGCAAGATATAACAAGTAAGAGATAGAGAGTGAGCAATCGCAAACACGGGAGATTTGTTTCGAGGTTCGAGCACACTTGCTCTACGTCCCCACCTTCAACACTATAAAGGATTTTCACTAAAATCGATCCCACCGGATCACTCGGTGCCGCAACACCTATAAGGAGTTCCCACTAGAACTCTTGGACTCTCTAGTCCCGTACACACCGCAAGCCCACTAGCTCGCCGAGGCCGCACCTCAAACAAAGAGTTCACACACGAACTCGAAACACCGCGAACCCGCAAGTCCGCCTCCTCAAAGTATAAAGATGAACTTTGGTGATCACAATACTTTGATCACCTAAAATCCTCTCACAACAAATATCCCTATAGGTAGATATAGCAATGGATAGCTCAAGTGTTCGTGTGAGAAAACTAGGATTGAAATGGTGGAGGAAAACTCAAGAAAATCACTCTTGATAAACTCCCCTTTTAATTGGAAATATTGGCTCTAAAACAAGTGGAGAAAACCTCTTAATAGAGTAGGAAAAACTGGTGCAAAATCCACTTGAAAATCTTAGAGAAAACAGCCCCAAAAGCCCTCTTTATATAGGGTTAGAAAAAACTAGCCGTTGGGCATTTTTTCAGCTCAGGCGGCTGGCGGTCGACCGGCCTGGTCGACCGCTGCCTGGAACAGAGAACAAAGTTCTCTGCCGGTCGACCGGCCCGATCGACCGGTGCTTTCCAGAGAGCAGAAGCTCTCTGCGGTCGACCGAGTCGATCGACCGGCCCTCCAGCAGTCCTGGCGTGCACGTTTGTGCACGTCGGTCGACCGTCCCGGTCGACTGACTTCAAGCTCGGTCGACCGGTCCGGTCGACTGGCAGAAGCCAGACCAGACAAATTATAGGGAAAAAAATGTTGACTTTTTAGCATAAATAAAATCCCATAAAATTATGAAAAATCTACAAAATAGTTTTAACATTATACTTTGATAATCAAACATGCCTGAGCAAAATCAAGACATGTTACAAATAATTTGAACTATTTTTGTAACTTGGAAATTTTGGCTAAAAACGAAAACTATATTTTTCAAAATTGGTTTTTTCAAAACTTCTCCAAATACAAAAATAAGATATTTTAAACTCTTTAAAAGCATAAAGTGTATGGATATGATCCACTACACAGACATGGTGAAATATCTATGTTTTTGATATTAAGCTCTAAATTTGGTTTTGATTAAAACATATATACTTTGAATTCCAAAAACCAAACCGGTATTTTTTCAAAAGAAAACTCTTTTGTATTTTTCCAAAATAAAATTCTTTTATGAAAACTCATTAAATCAAGAGTGTGTGTGTGTAAGATATACTTGAGCAATCCACCAACTATTCTATCCTTTACATTTTATCTAAAAACAAAATCTTATAAAAACAAACCTAGACACAAGTCTTGATCTTGAAGGTCTTTACTTGAAGTCTTCTTATCTTCTTGACTTGGTCCAAACTCGATCCAAAGAGCTAGACTCCTCTTGAGTACTTGATGTGGTCTTGATGCACAAGCTCTTGAATCAAACCATGTTAGCTCCAAAACTTGACTTTAAATCTTTTGTTGAAGCTACACACCTACTGAGATCTTGATCACAAATCTGGAACTAAATAAACACAAGATCATTAGTACCATAACTACATGAGTTGATCATCATCAAAACTAGAGTGATGGGCCTTTGGGCCAACAATAAGGGGTTGTAGCCAGCTGATGTAAATTCCCTAAATTTTCAAAGTTAAAAAGAATAGAAAAAAAGGAAAGAAAGTTCTGGGTAAGTAACCTCTAGAACTTAATAATTACTACTAGTCTACCCTCTCTTCCTAAACTCTATATGGCGTTACGTTCCCCGCGGTTGTCCAACATGCTAGCCTGGGTTGGTTAGAGCACGATGCTCTCCGTGATCGCTATTCGAACACAGCCTTGCAGACATTTCTCCCCTTGACATGGCTTGGGTCAGGCTCCGACTTTACTCCCCGAGGTCGCTGGTGAAACCTATTGGCGGTTGAGTTAATTAGAAATAAAAAACCTATTTGCTATGTACTCTTACCTGCTATCAAATTTCCAAATCCAGTTAGCTCGCACTCAATCGCCCGCCTGAAATATCTAGCGGTATTTTTTTTTCCTCAATTCACCAACTCCAATTTATTCAACCCACAACACTTTTCTCTTTCATCTTGCTCAGCTTATTAAAACAACTTAACTACTTGTCTCAAAAAAATTTGTTCTCACATCTCCTTAGTCCTTCCCCTCTCACCTCTCTAATTTCACTCTAGAATGTACGAGAACGGATATTTCTACCCCAAAGAATGATGAAGGCACCCCAATGTTGAAAGCACCCCCGAATTGATGAAAGACGCCCCTTTCTTCCCAAAATGCCACCCCCCCCCCCCCCCCCCAAATTGATGAAGACACCCATCTCCCTCCTCCTCCCACCCGACGACCCTCTCCTTCTCCCACCCACGGTGACCCTCCTCCCCCTCCTCTCCCCCGTCCCCGGCGCCCTCCCCTCCCCCTTCCCACACCCCTCCCTCCGCCCCCTGATCTTCCCCAACTCTGTTCGTCCTGAATTGGCCGAACAGACTAAATTAATTATTCACTTTTAGGGCGTATTTGATTTGCTGCAAGTGGGAGAAATGTGAGGAAAAAGTAGAAAATTGAGATTTGTACAAGTAAGTTTTTCATTGTTTTGATTATAATGTGGATGTGTAAGCGGAAATATATATTGTGCTCTCCGGTGTTTGGTTAGTAATGTGGAAGACAAAGTGGAAAAGTTGACCACAAAGTTGATCGCAAAAATAATATTAAAATAAATATTAATTATGAAGTTTTTTTGCACTGTACACAAACTGCAAGTGGAATTTACATGGCCACAAAATTAACTGTTTTGGGTTACAACTTATTACATGTGAGACTTACAATCACAACTTATTACATGTGAGAGTTACATGACCACAAAATTAACTTAGCACCCTACAAGTGAAAAAAATGTAGCTTAAAAGGGAGGTAAAAAAAGAAAAAGGAAAAAGGAAAATGAGAAAAAGAAAAGTTTTCCCATTTCACTTTTGTGGTTCTAAACAAACACTAAAAGCGGGAAATGAGTTTTCCCTACTTCTTCCTGGATCCAAGCTATTTCATAGTTTTTCTTTGTACACTTTTTTTCAAACATATATTATGGGACAAGGAAGATTTTAATCCTTTATAATTTTATATAAAAATTGTAATTAATTTATATTAAAAAGATATCTAGAAAGATCTGAAACTAGTAACTAACTTAAACATGAATATTTTTTTAAGAGTATACTTAAACATGAATATTATAAAACTTAATCTATATATTTACTGTCATAACAAGAGATTCTTTTTAATCTCTCGATCACTTTGATTGGATATTAGAAATTAATTTGATTTTAAAATAATAAAAAATTTAAAACAAATTAAGATATTAGCGCGTGCATTATCCATAAATCTACGGATCTAAACAACCCTAAAAACAATAGCACAGAGAGGTGGCAAATGAAGACATCTCCCATCAATAAGCCTATGAGTTTGTATTCTAATTGGCACCGATTTGAATCTCAAGAGAAAATTATGCCCTTAAAATTTTCTCACTACAGTCGAGGAGATGAGACTAAAGCGTGCAAAAGATTAGTTTGGAGTGTAATTACAATCTCCGCGAGGTAACAATGTATTGACCCAAAAAAAAAAATAAAATAAAAAAATAAAAAAAAAATAAAATGAAAACATCTCCTAGCACGTGCAGCGAAAACAACTATAAACCCCAGCAGTAAACTTCTCTGATCTGTGTTCTTTGCTCCTATCTCAGCGAGAAATTTTGCTCCATGGATGAAATCACAGCAAAAGCAATGGAAATCGACAAGGCCCAAACGGAAGCGGGAGATGGAGATCGAGATGGAGACCGAGAAGGAGAAATTCAAAACCCTAGCTCTGCTTCCTCCTCCTCTTCTTCCGATTCCGACTCCGATTCCGATTCTGATGAAGCAGCAGCCGAAGACATCAAATCCAACCCCCAGAATCGCAGTTCAAAGACAATCCATGGAATTACGACGCTCACGTTCAGGTACATACATTCTACTTGCTCTCTTTTGTTCATTTTTCTTTCTTAGGGTTCCTTTGATGCTGTGTTTGCTTTCGTACCAACGAGTTAGTTATCAAATTGCTCCATGTGATGTTTGGTCAGTATATTCAATCTTTGAGGAAGCTTGGCCATATCAAGAAACTGCGGCAAGCGAGGGAATCGATGAAGGAGCATTTCCCTTTAACCCCTAAGATGTGGCAGGAGTGGGCCATGGATGAAGCTTCATTAAATGCAAAGTGTGTACTGTTTCCTGATAGGCTTACATGTCCTAATCACAAAATAAATATAATTTGCTTGTTAGCACATCTCATGAAGATTGTATCATGAACCACTCATTGTCGGACATACAATTATCACTACTGATATATTTTCGATGAGTGCGAGTGGACACCATCTTCATGTTGTGCGGGGGAAGAGAAAAACATTAGACAGAGTGGCGTGACTAAGAAGCACATAATGGACATGAATCAAAGCACAAAGGATATAAACAGTTGAAACAGGGTCTAGGATAACGGTAATGGTTTACAATGTCCACCTTACTCAAGCCAGTTGAAAGTCCTCTAGAGGTACATTATGCCATGATGAGCAAAGACCACTTATGATTCATGAAAGAAATGCACGTCTCCATGAATGTCACATGATGAGACGTGTGCATGAGATTAGTGAAAGGTCTTCACAACTATGGCTTTTATGTGAAAGACTTTGATATTGGAAGATTACAACGAAGAAAGTAAGGAATAGGCTTTTACATTGTTTTGGAGGAAGCTAAAATGCATATATATATATATATATATATATATATATATATATATATATATATATATATATATATATATATATATATATATATATAAACTCAAAAGTTTTTAAGTTGGTAACTGAAATTAAGGTCACTGGAATCTAAAAAGCAAAAACTAGTTAGGCAAGTTCGTCATTAGGAAAAGAGAGAGAACTTGAGGTTCTATTAATCAGATTAATAACTTCCATATTAGGGTGCAACAATATATCTTTTGAGCATAAAAGTTCACAGAAGTAGGGAAAAGCTGTCTCAGGAACATGAAGTTGTTTCTATTTAGAAAGTTGAGCTTAAAAGCAATAAAGACTTTCACTGTTGAAACAAGGACTTTATTAGAGTAAAAATAGGATTATTTGTTATAGTAGAAATATAAATTTTCTTTTCTTTATTTTGGATTCTCCTACTCTAAGTAGGAATAATGTGTATTCTCCTAGTCCTATTAGGATATGCTTTTCTTTTCTCTGTAAATAAACGACCACACCCTAATTGAGGGTATATGGTCTTCATCTTCTTCACCTCAACATGATATCAGAGCAAAGATCCTAACCCTAGCATCTCCTTCTTAAAAAACCCCATCCTAGCTTTTCTTGCCTTTGCCTAAAACAAATCAAAGAAAGCTACTTAATCTTCTTCTGCAGTAAAATTTTAATTTTACTGTAATAAACATTTTGTTCTTGTTTTTCTTATTCACATGGTTGATATCAAAGAAATCGAAGACCTCTTTGGGATTCAAATTACCAGTGTGAAGTTGAATGGCAAAAACTTTTTGTTATGAAAGAAATCTGGCAGTCTTTCTTGGTGCAAGAGGCAAATTGAAGATATTTACTTTTGCGAATTCTGCCTCTACTGAAAAGGTGTTTGAAGAATAGGAATGAGACAACTATTTGGTGATGACTTGGCTTTGGAACATGGAATCCCAGTGAGTGCCAATTTTATGTTCTTAGATACTATAAAAGAAATTTGGAAGCTGTTCGTGATATTTATTTCATGAAGAAGAATGCCTCTTGAGTTTTTAAAGTGTATGAGGACCTATTTAGTCTTCAACAAGGCGGCGATAGTTTAGAAGATTACTACAATCACTTCAAGGGTATTATCGATGAACTTAACCAGTATCATCCAATCACTAATGATATTGAAGTTTTAAAAAACGTGAAAAATTATGTCTGTAAGTTTCTTTCAGGTCTCAGTTCTCAACTCAAACCACTTTGAGAATAGCTACTAGCAGGTGAAAGGGAATTCCCTCTTTGTAGAATAGTTTCTCATGACTATCTCTGGTTTTAGAATGTTCTACAACAACTTCTGATCCCTCTCAAGTTGAGGGCTCCACCTTGGTTTTCTTTACTGGCCGAGGTAATACTTCTCGAGGCTATGGTGGTATGTCTTTTTGTGATCGTCGTTTATCTACTAGAGGTTGTGTTTTTGGCCGTTCTCAGGATAATTCTCGAAAGTGTACTCATTGCGATAAAACCAATCACACTATTGATCGATGTTGGGAGTTGTATGGCAAATCTTCCTGGCCTTCTCGAGTCTATTATTTATCTAATTTGTCTGGTACTACTAGATCATCTACTACATATGACTCTAATACTCTTGGTACTTCCGCTGACGAACTGTGACTTGATAAAATCTTAGTACGATTCTCTGATTCAAAAGATGCATTCAGTTTCTACTTCAGATATTGCTACCTTGACATATTTAGGTATTTTTTTGGCAAGTTTTTCACTTTCATCTTGGATCATTGATTTTGGTGCGTCAACCCACATGACTAGTAAATCTACAGTCTTTTTCATTTTTCACACAATATTTTTTGCCCCTTCTATAGTTTTTGTTGATGATAGTTTCAAACAAGTACTGTCACTGGTATTGTCAATCTCATTTCTTTTCTCACACTCACTGTTAATTATATTTCACATGTTCTTTTTTATCTTGTATGTGTGAGTCGTTTGACCAAAGCTTTTCAGTGTTCTATAATTTCTCCTTTATCATGTATTTTCAGGACCTTCAGACGAAAAAGATGATTGTTGGAGGGTATGAGCAAGATGGTCTATATTATCTTCAATGCGGTGATCAACTTAAAGTGAGTGCTTCAGTTATGGCATGTGATGAGTCTGCGATCAAGTGACACTTACATTTAGGTCATGCATCTTTAAATTCATTAAATTGTTATTTTCTTTTGCTAAGGTTGTCTCAGAGTTACAATGTATGTCATGTCAGTTTGGTAAACATCATAGAACTTTTTTCATCTTAGGTAGTTAATTGATGTAGTTCTCCATTTGGACTTTTTCATACTGATATTAGGGTCTTACTCCAGTTAAAAGTGTGCCTGATTTTCTTATTTTGTAACTTTTATTTATGATTATTCTCATATGACTTGGTTATTTTTAATTAAAGATGGCTCTGAAATTCTCTCATTTTTTTTTCAAAGATTTCATAAAGAAATTAGTCTTCAATTTAATTGTTCGCTTAAGATTTTACGATCTCATAATGTTTTAAAATATGTGCAACATGCTCTTCAAGATTATTATGTTTCTCATAGTATAATTCATTAATCTTCGTGTGTTCTTACACCTCAACAGAACAATGTTGCTGAAAGAAAAAAAATCATGATTTACTTGACATTGCTCGAACACTAATGGTTTATATGCATGTTCTCAAGTAATTTAGGCTGACACAGTCTTTACTGTGTCAATGAATAGGGTTGCTTCTTCTGTTTTAGATGGCAAAACTCCATTCTCAATTCTTATAGCGGTCAAGATCTAGCCAATCTCAGAGATTGAGATCCGTGTCCTGCCGTCTCAGAAGGGCCACAAGCAATCAACATATCAATACGCCAGTTGGCTCATATACAAACCCGAGGAGAGAGATTCTCGAGCCCAACCCCGAGACACCTTGCGACTCTGAAGAGAGGACTTCGAGTTCTTTCTAATCGCTGACATCCTCGACTATTGGACATCACCCCGACTCCCGTTGGACACAACACAGCAACAGGAGTTCCTGATCCCCAGCATAGTTGCATCGTCATGATATTCCCTGTATTCTAAACACCTCCCCTATTTCAGCGAGAACAGTTACGGGTGGTGGCGGATATCCCAGCATGTCAATCCCAACAAAGAAGCGTAGCAATCCTTACAGATATAGAAGGATCGTAAGAGCAGATCATGAATCACAGAGAAAGATCCACTCCATCTGTTACAGCACGACTGACTACTTATAGACGAAAGGAAAATGAAAGGCAAAAAGAGAAAAAGATTGTAAAAGACCCGAACTGTAACACACAAAAATAAGTGAATTCCTCCTCTCCTCCCTGAGGTTATTCCCATTCTGGGTTTCCACGTAATATCTAAGTCTGGTCTGCTTACTGTGTTGATTTTCATTTTTTACGTTACGTTAGACAAACCCCCTTCAGCTCGTGGTGTGAGATCGACTGTTTAGTCAATCCATAGAAAAATCTCCACCACAGTTCTTTATGTTTAAAAACAACTGTTTGATTTACTTCCAGAAGTTTTTGGATACGTGCGTTTTGTTCAAGTTCTCGAAAAAGATATGATAAATTAGATTCTCGAGCAGTTCAGTATGTGTTTCTAGGATATTCTCGGATATAAAAAAGATATCGATGTTGGAATCCCGTGAACATGAAGTATGTGATTTGTGCGTACGCCACTTTTTTGAAAACACACCTTACTTTTCAGCCTTTCTGGGTTCCACTATAACTTTTTCGACCACTTTTGTTACTCTTTTGTACCCCTAAGACTCACCTCCACTCCAAATTTATCAGCAACGCAAGAAGATTACCACTGATCCTGACAGCTTACCTCATCATCAGTCATTTGCTTCCACTGAAGTGTCTGAGCTTCTCGTAACTCTTTGAAAAGATACTCGTTCTTATACTCAGCATTTTATAGCTAAAGTGTTATCTTTCTCACATTTATCTCCTACGTACTTTAGTTTTGTAACCACATTATCTTCTATGTCTCTCAAAATCTTATCGTGATGCTATGTTGGATCTTGGATGAAAAAGTATTATGAATGAAGAGATGACTGCTTTGCATGCTAATGAGACATGGACTTCTTTACCACTGGAAAAATAAACTACTGGTTGACGATGGATATACACCATCAAATTTCTCTCCAATAGACAGATTGAGTGTTTGAAGTCACGGATGGTTGCCAAAGGCTAACATAGACTTATGGTGTTGATTTTTTAAGACTTTCTCTTTGATAGCTCGTCTGCATTATGTTCACATTTTTTTTATCAGTTGTGGTAGTGAAACAATAACCTTTATATCAGTTAGATATTAAAAATGCATTCTTGCATGAAAATCTTCAAGAGATGTATATACTTCAACCCCCGTTTACGAGGTTCAGGGGGAGACGAAGATCTGCAAAATCAAAAAAGTAATCTATGATTTGAAGCAATTTTCACGAGTATGGTTTGACAAATTTAATACTGTTGCACACTATGAAATGAGATAGAGCTCCTCTGATCACTCTATATTTGTAAGACATCCTTCTGTTAGCACTATTATTTTACAGTTATGTTGATATTATTGTCACTGGAGATGATCATCAATGTATTATTTAGTTAAAAGCTTATTTTGAGTTCTCATTTTCATATGAAAGATTTGATCTCTTAAGGTATTTTCTAAGGATCGAGGTTGCTCGCTCTTCGGAATTTCTTTTTTGTCTTAAAAATACCTTACTGATTTGTTGGAAGAAACTGATACATTAGGATTTAAACCATTGATACTCCTATAGATCCTAATATTCATTTTAATTAAAACCTAAGAGAGCCGCTTGCTAATCCTAAAAAGTACAGACAATTGATTGGTAAACTAATTTACTTAACTGTCACTCGACCTGATATTACATTTGCTGTGGGTGTGTTAAATCGATATATGCAAAGTCCGCATAAGCTTCATTGGACTACTGCTTGGTCGTATCTTGCGGTATCTTAAAGAGCCTTTAGGTAAAGAGTTGTATTATTGTTTTTCATCTCATTTGAACATTGTGGCATATTCTTATGCTGATTGAGCATGTTATCCTATTGGTCGTCGTTCTACTACTGGTTATTGCACTTTTGTTGAAGGCAATTTGATGACATGGCGATGTACAAAATAAAATATTGCTCGATCCACTATTGAGGCTGTGAATAGAGCCAACTTTGTGAATTGATGTGCATTCATTCTATTCTTTCTGAATTAGGTGTTATCTACAGCAAGCCAGTGGTGATGTATTGTGACAATCAAGCGGTTATGTATATTGTCAATAATCCTATTTTTCATGAGTGAACGAAACATATTGAAGTCGACTGCTACTTTATCAGAGACATGGTGAAGACACATCAGTCATTTCGTTCGTTACATCGAGTTGTCGACTTGGAGATATCTTCACTAAAGTCTTATCTAGAAAGTGTTGTCTTTACCGAGACGAGTCCGAATCGCGATTCGTTAATCACGCAACCCGTTCACCGACTCGGTCAGACTCGGAGTCGACTCGGTCGGACTCAGCTGAGTCGACCGAGTCGGTGAACGGGCTGTGCGCCCGTGATGCTTCTCACGTTTAAAAGGAAAAAAGGAAAAGAAAAAAAAATAAAACTTATCTCAGATCTGAAGCTCCAGCCTGCTTCTCGGCTGACGACGCGTCCCCGCCTCCGGCCGACGACGCCTCCCCTCCAGGTTCCTCTCTCCCTCTCCCTCTCTGTTTTTCTCTCCTGTCTCTCTCCTCTTCCCCTCTGTTTCTCTCTCCCTCTCCCTCTCTGTCTCTCTCTCCCTCTCCCGTCTCTCCCTCTGTCCTTCTTTTAATCTCTCTTAATCTCTCTTTATATATTTAATATATATATAAATTAGATATTTATTTTAATTTAATATTATAATATAATATAAAGTAGATATTAAGAAGATATGATTTAATTAGTTTAGTTTAAAATTAATTTAATTTGAAGGTATAGATGTAGGATTAAAATTTTATTTCATTTAGAGATATAGATTTAAAATTTATAGATCTGATTTTTAAATTTAATTTATAGATTTATTTTTTAAATAGATCTATTTTTTAATTTAATTAGATATGATTTAATTTAGTTTGATTTAAATATAGATATGAAAGACTAAGACTTATAGTTTGATTTGAGTAATTTTAAATAGATCTCTCTAATTTTAAAGAAATTGATCCTTACATGTCCATCGAAACAGAAAACAATAAAAAACATGTTCTCATCGGACAAATTAAAAAAAGTTGAAAAAGCCATTTTAAAGTTCCTCTTCAATGAAGACATTCGTCGTAGTGAGAAAAGTAGAGGTATAAGAGAAGCAGATGGTGGTGGTGAAGATGCGAGGGTTTTATCCAGTTCTAGTAGTAGTGATGGTGAAAATGGTGATGATAATGATGACGGTGATGGCAGTAATGGCGCTAATGGCGGCGGCGGCGATGATGACAATAATGGGGGCAACAATAATGCTGATAGAGGAACTTATAGTCTTGAAGATCATATGTAAGGGTTGAGTTTGACATCAGGTCAAGATTATGGTGTGAGATATGTCCATAACTACAGGCACAATTAGAGAGATTTACAAGTACTAGTATCGGTTTATCTACTTACTGCAGAGATGATTATGATGATTTTGTGTCTCATCATAATTCAATGTGGACATGACTATATTAGCATGTATTTATCAATGTAGTTTATGCAATTTACTATTTTGTGCATGTATTTTGATATGTCTCTATCGACGACGCGTGTATATATGCTTTCACTTTATCTTTAGTGTGCTAGGTGATATGTTTTGGACATGAGATATATGAATGTTGATGTCTACATTTTTTTTTTAAGATTTGTCATGATTTTTTCAGATTTTTTTTGAACTTTCTATATAGCGTTTTGCGTGTATCGCCCGAGACCGATTCGAATCATCAAGACCGATCCATCTCAATTCCCGCCGAGTCGGCGTTCGAGACTGCGACTTTGAACCATGCTTTCTTCCCAAATCCCAGTCATCATCATGGTATGAAGTTGCTCTTGATGCAAGCAATGCAGTGTCATTAAGGTAGAACTTGGGTGAGAAAGAAAATTTGTCGGAAGGCATGCATAATGATTGTACTCAGAATAATAAGGCAGTTGCACGTCAATGGGACATGAAATTGAGCCAAGTAAAGCAAGACTGATTATCATGAAGGGATGCTGGAAGAGGTACCACCTGAAGAAGCTATAGTACATTCTTTCTCCATAATTTAAATAAATTACAATCTGAATATTTGTCCGTCTATTGCATATCAGTAAAGGTTAATGTCCTCACACATTTGTCCTTTGATGTAACCATTTTGTTGTCCTTTTCGTGCTATAGTATTATGCCTTCCTCTTGGATGTGCTCACACATGTATGGTCTCTGTGATTTTTTTTGTATATAAAAAATCATTCACGTCATTTGATGTGTCTGTACACATACAATTACATGTGATATTATTGGTGTTGAGCTATCTTCCTAGTAAACATTCTATCTGACATTTTCTTTATCCTGTAGTTCTGAAGCTTTCACTGACATTGAGAAGATTTATGAATGTGGAGTACAATGAGTATTTGGTAGGTTAAAATTGTCTATACACAGACCTGAACTTTTTTACATGTATTCTTTTTAGGCCAAGGAAATTATACCTCATTTAAATGCAGTCTGTGCCGTTGTGGTGTGATTACTTAAATTTTGTTCAAGAACCCGACCAATTGGTATCACAATGTGCACCAGCTGGTGTCCTGAAAATGAGAAACTTGTTTGAACGTGCTCTCACTGCTGCGGGGTTACACATTGCTGAAGGCAGCAAAATATGGGAGGCATACAGGGAGTATGAACAAGCTATCCTTTTGACTATTGGTGGTGATAATAATGAGGTCAGCATCAGATCTAAATCTGATAGTATACACTACATTGTTTAAACAGTACAAAATAGCTGATCTATCTATTATTTTCTCTTTCAGGAAAAATCAAAACAGGTTCATCGGATACATGCTTTATTCCACCGACAACTATCTGTTCCATTGGTTGATTTAAAATCAACATTAGAAAACTACAAGGTTTGGGAGGTTGAAAAAGGGGACACTAGTGATGCAAACTTGGAGGTTGATGGAATTCCTTCTAACATTGTCTCTGCATATAAAAAAGCTCTGGAAATGTATAATGCTCGGAGGATGTATGAAGATCATCTGTCTAAAAGTGATGCTTCTGACGCAGATAGACTTCAATCATTTATGGTATAGTGACCTCTCTTCCTTGATAGAGTCCAATCCCTCCCCCCCTCCCTCCCCTGCGGTGCGTGCCTCTCTGCGTGTATGTTTTCATGTGCGTGCATGCATTTTGTATGTATGAAATATTGTCAGCCTACACTTTTCTTCTTTTATGTTCATTTATACTTTTTCCTGTTACATTTGAAGGATAATGTTGCACGTGTTTTTCTTTTACACCATCATACTACAAGGTTTGGTTTGGTTTGGTGTGAGATTCTATTTTTGACTTTTCTATAGAACTTTTATTTAAGTCATAATATAGAAGCTGGGAGGGGACAGAGTCAGCCTATTCATAGAGCGAAATAAGCAATCTGATGTCATGTTGGATAATTGGTTGCAAAAATCTGTTTGTAAAAGTTCCTGTGAACTGATTAAATCTCCCTTCTACCACAACGCTTGCGCCAAGCCTGTTCAGTTGTTCTGGAGAAGTTATAGGCTGATGGGTTATATGCTAGGTTGACAGCCAGTTTTGAAGCAAAGATCAACTATGAAATGAATCCTAATTTGCTGTTTATTGTGAGGTACTACTAAAGTGAATGACTACAACTTACTGTTGTTGAAGTGGGTTAGTTGTTCCTTATGGCAAACAACAACACGGCTCAGTTGTTATGAGAAATAGTCAGCCAGCAGCAACACATTTTTATCTATCATGGATATTTGTGCCAGCAATTGCCAGGGGTAGTGTCTCCTAAAAGTGACATGCTACAATAGCACAGTAGGGAGAAAAGAAATGGAGCACAATACACGCGTAGAAACAAGATTAGATTTGTTGCTTGCAATGTGGGTTACTTGCTTATTAGAAAGTGCACACTTTGGTGAATTGTTAAATCAATTAATAATAAAGAAAATGAGAAGAAGAAAAATCTAAATGATGGTGGTTACAAGCTTATATCTGCTGTAAAATTGAGAAAACAAGTGTGAGATAGATAAGTAGCTATTAATTTTTTTTTAATTTGTGGAAAATTCAATGCAATTGGCACTTAAGCTCTTTGCTAAAGGAAAAAAAGAAACACTCACACTCCACAAGCTAGGAATGGAAAATTAATTAAAACAATTCATGAGATATATGGATGGGTCATACTGGGAATTCAAGGGGAAGAGGATGGGTCAGTGGTGATTTACATAGATTAGACAATGGACTCCACTTTCTAAGAAGTGAGAGCCAACTCAGAGTTATGCTGTTAGGATTGCAAACAGTGTTATTTTCTTGTTATTACTGATAGAAAATTTCAGCAAATTGAGGATGAATCCTTGCATGATCCTTGTTGATTTTGACAAAGGGTCTGTTTGGATTTAAGGAATTGGTGTGAAGTGAGGAAGTAGGAAGTAAGATTTATTTCCTTTAGGAAAAAGGGAAATGAGTAGTAAGTTTTCTGGTGTTTGGATGATTGTTGGGAAGTGTGGTTTGGAAAATGTTTTGTCGTTTCCGGTGTTTGGATGGTAATGAAAAGTGGAAGTGGAAAAGTTGACCACAAAGTTGACCGCAAAATAATATTAAAATAAAAATTAATTAAGAAAATAAAAAATAGATTGTAATTAGAATGCAAGTGAGATTTACATGACCAAAAAATTAACTGTTTTATGCTATAACTTATTATAAATGAGATTTACATGACCACAAAATTAACTGTAGCACTCTGGAAGTGAGAAAATGGTTGTGTAAAAGAGATGAAAAGAGAAATGGGGGTTTTCTTATTTTCCTTTTCCGGTGTTTGAATAGATAGGGAAATGAGCAATTATACTTCCCTACTTCCTCACTTCACACCAATTCCTTACATCCAAACACGCCCAAAAAGAAAGTTATATTTATCAGGATAGGTAACTAAGTGGAATATGAAAGAGCTTGACGGATACATTGAAGTCAATAATTATATGTTTGCTCGGGGAATGAGAATTAAATTTGAGGTGTGAATTTTGTATGGCGGGACTATTCATGAGTTCATATATGTCATGGGTGTTCACAATGACCACCAACAACCTTTTTTTCGAGGGGTGAAGTAATATTTTCAGTTACCCAAAGAGTCATCCTTTCACCCATAGCACTTTTCCAACTAGGACCTATGGCTTCACAATATGACATACAAAGAGATATTAAAGACAAAGTGGTAGCAAAACTAAAGTATATAGTAGATAAATGAGAGAGACGTGACTTTAGCAATAGAATGTTAAGTGCAAGAATGAGTATCTTTCGAAAAGAGCTGTTGGAAGCTCACTATTCTGGAGAATAAATTGATTGAGCGGGAGGCAAGAGTGGTATAAAAAGAGGAGACGATTCTTTGGGTGCAAGTGGTATAAAAAGGAGGAACAAGAGTGTTAGAAGTAGTAGCGGTACTTGTAGGAAAAAAAATTATGATGTGTTTTTAAAGAATGTGACATCTACACAAACCACGTGATTTCTACTAATAGGATTCCATCAGCAAAAATCACCTACGAGAATAGCTTAACAAAACACACTTGACAGTTCATGGATCAAGTTTATCACACCCTTTATCTATATTATAAACAAAACAAACACTTGCAAATGTATTTTCGTTCAACAATGCCATTTTGTTGAGTAGCAAGAGCAAAATAATGCTTGTAAATTATTTTATGAGAAATACAATAATTTTGAAGAGCATGTTGTACATATTGCAAAGCATTAAAACTCTAAATCAACTATTGAATTCATTACTAATATCCTTATGAAATCTTTGAAAAATTGAGAGAATTTCAAAATTATTTTTCATGTAAAATAAAAACCAAATCGTAGGAGAGTAGTCATCAATAAAAGTCACAAAATGAAAAGAACAAATGAGGGATTGAGGTTTCACCCGAAACGTTTCGGTATCGGCATGTCGTACCGGTTTCGAAGGGGTCCGGTACAAAACAAAGGGGAAAAAACGGTTTCGAAAAGTTTTAGACGAACTTTCAAGTTTCGGTCAGTTTCAACTAAAAATTGGTAGCATCATTGGACTGAACTATTTTGAGTATTACCACCCATTAAATTAAAAAAGAGAGGAGAAATTCTGAAAATTGAAGAAAAAAATTTGCCTTTGATCGGTAAAGGCCCAAATTGAATGTCAAAAACATAAAAAAGAATCAAGATTTGATCTGAAAAAGCCCTAAATCTAAGTAAAAAGAAAAAAGAAAAAAAGTAGAGGAAGGAGAAGAGAGAAACAGAGGATGAGGGGTGAATTACTTACTCGTGATCTTCCATTGGTGCCGGTTTGTTGTTGCTATGTTTCCTCATTAATTTTCAGTGGCCGCCGCATCTTCAAAGCAGCCGCCACCTTATAGATCGATGGGTGTTACAATTTGGTTTTATGTTCTAAGCCAATACGAGTTGGGTTAAAATCAACCTGACCCATGAAGATAAGTAATATTTAGAGTTTAGTTTAATAGTTTCAAATATCACTCAAAACCCGTTAACCGACCCATTAAGTTATAAGAAATGTTTGGAGTTTGTCTTACAAATATGACCTGTGCCCGGCAGTATTATAAAAATCAGATTAATCGGCCGATTAGTCTAATCATTGGCAGCTCGTGTAATATTACATTTAGTGCTAGCACTGATTATGCGCTCGGGCGCTTAATCGGGTCCAAAACGATTAATTGGGCGCTTAATTGGTCTAAAATGATTAAGCAGCTGATTATTCTATTATTTATTAAATAGTAGATAAATTATGATATTTTGTTACTGTATATTTTGTATAAAGTGATACATATGTTTTATTGTTTTTTATTATTTCCAATTAACTTATTTAACAATTTTTTCCATCAGTCTTTAAAGCTCATTATTTTGATTGATAAATTGACTAATTTTTTATTTATCTTATTTTGCAGGTAAGTTCTTTGATTTATATTTATCTTGCAAATTTTGACATCTTGGATTACTCATGTAAAAAGATAAGTTCTCTTCTTTTTTACTATTTATTTATTGTCTTGTTCATCATATCATGGTTTATAACTTCACATCTAGATATTGTCTTGTATCATATTTAGCATTTTCAATAATTAATTGTATATATTTGTATGTACTGTGTCTGATTTATCCCTGATTAATCTGATTAATCATTATTCAGTGTTGGACTGCATGAATAATGAAATCGATTTTTAGAACACTGGTGCCCGACCCATTTAACTTATGATGAACCCTTAATACATTTTGTCATTTAACCCCTTAACATCTAACTATAATACACCTTTTCTTAGGATCTATTTAATTAAGCATCCTATAAAATAAAAAATGGCATCTTCTATGTGAATTATTTTTACATAAAACTCCCGAACCCAACCCATTTAACTTATTATAAATCCATGATACATTTTGACAGTTAACCCCTTAACATCTAAATATAATACACTTTTTGTTAGGATCTATTTAGTTAGAACATACTATAAAATAGAAATACCATCTTCTATGTTAATTATTATATATAACTTTTAGCATGATATTCTCCCCAAAAAAAACATTGAGCATTTTATTAATCAAAATCGAGGCTGAAACTTGTCGAAACTATTATTTTGAAAGGATCCAAAATCGAAACTGAAACCAAGTCCTCAAACCTTGGAACAAACACTTTTGACTCAAGTAGGATCCTAAATGTCAGTATGGACAAACACTTTTAACTCAAGTAAGATGCTAAATATTAGTATGAACGAACACTTTTAACTCAAGTAGAATCTTAAACATTAGTCTGGACAACTTCTTATGGAGCAATGCATCGGTTAATTTTCTAGAGAAAAAGTTCTATGATGCTTGTCTAATTAACAGGATTCACACTATGACTAAGACACCGATTAGGAGGAACTAACAATTTTATTGAATCTAAAGCATGACCTAAATGAAAGTGACATTGCTCTACCGGGTCATTGAATGCAAGGGGTGAAGCACCTACTCGAGGTCATCACTGTATTGGATAATACAGAATCCTGACACTGGCCAACAGTGTGATTGATCTAACTATAATGGGCACACTCGCCAGAATCACTCTAGCCACATGAGACATGATCTCTAAAAGATATACTTCGGCCACAAGAAGACATACCACAACCTTTAGAAGCACTAACCTCTTCTAGCTTAAAAGATCAAGGCAGAATCTACAACAAGAAGGGATTAGAATTAGAAGATGTAATAGGAGATTCTGAAATCTAAGAAGTGGTGAGAAAGTATTCTACGTGCCAGAAGATGTCACATAGTGGCTTGAGATGAGAACTTGCGCCTAAAAGAAACTTGCACACAATAACTCATGCTACTTCTTAAGAACTTTAATGGCGTTCCTTGAGTTATTGTGCATAATTATAGAAAAGACCCTTACAAATACTAATATTACAAAATTAACCTTTACTTAGATAATATAGCACTTTCATGTGATGCCTGATACCATGTTGGTTATCTTATTTGCTTGAGAATTTTTAGCTGGAGGTGGCTCATAAATGCTCCCTCATTTCTTCATTGTGGCGTTCCTTAAGTTTGAATTGAATCTAAACTAAATTGAATTGTTAAAACTCTCTATATTACTAAACACTTATCGTAAAATTACCATGGCTTCTTATCTGAGTATTTATTATCTCATCGATTCTTGTGTCATGGTGGAAACCAGATACATACTACTGCTATTCAGGGTATACAACCTCAAACCATGAAACTTTTGCTTAGGTGCGGCTCAAATATTATTAAATTGCATACTTTCCACCTTTTTGCTACTACAATCTATTTGTAACCAGCATAATAGCTTCACATTGGATAAAATGTCTTAATCTATTTGAGAACTTTGTGATGTTTTAGTTTTACTTGGCGTCCTTTAAGAAATAGGGAGGATGATTTTGCACCTAACTAGGAGCCACCTTAGGAGTTCTGTTAGTAACCGAGGCTACAAAGGGCCAATAGCTAAATAATGTTCTGAAGATGCTTGATGTAGGATATGTATTTAGCCAAGTTGGTGGTGGTATTGATGGTAGGCTTGACATCAATCTATAGGACGGAAGGGGGGCAAGCATTTGTTAAGTTTCAAAGTTACAAAGGGAAGTGAATTTTTCTTTTTCCTTTTCTTTTTCTTTTTCCAACCTTTTATATGCTGCAGTTGTTCGTGAATCTCTCTGTTTTAACTGTAAATTTCATTCTGCAGGTAGAGGGGCACCCTACAGAAATGACCGAGGTGGTGCTTCAAAGCATGACAGTGATGTAAAACTTGTGGGGAAGCATACCTTTGCTGCACCCCGGGCTGTCAGACCCCTTGGATGGACTAACAAAGATGCAAAGCCTGCTGACAGCGTCGAGAAACCAAAATCTAATGATGAGTTCCGATCAATGCTTTTGAAGAAATGAAACTCTCCTTTTTGTGCTTGCCTCTCACTGGTTTTGTACGGTTTTGTATAAACGATAGCTTTTATGATGTATTGTAAATTCCATGCTTAAAGAATTCTGATCCAATTTATCAACGATGCATGAGCCTCTACAAGATTAGTTCAAATTGTGATTGTTGTTTACTTTTAACGCGACGAAACAAGTGTAACTATACCACTAGGGTGAAACCTTTTTGAGGTTTGAGAAATATATCCATTTGTATCAGGCTACGATATCTGTTCTTCTAAAACTAATAAATTTTATGGAAACAATTATTTTTCGCCACTTTTGAGTATTGTCGTGCAGTAAGGTGCCATTTGGCAATTGGAGTCCCGAGTTAGAGCAAGAAAGCAAGCTTCTGTTGGAATTTGGATTGGCCAAACCTTGGGGAAGAGACCTTTCAAAATGAAAAATGAAAAATAAACCTTCGTGTAAGAGGCGGAGACCCAAGATGTCCAAAAACACAAATTTCTCAGCAAAATTTGACCAGATTCTCAAGTGTAACTAGTTTTGTAACTTTTGTAATGATTATCAAATATCAATAGTTCGTTTAATGTATTCGTAAAAGTCAAATGATTCCTGTGGTCAGCTCTCGTTCCTCAACTCGAAGCTGTTAAAAGTATGAAATTTTAGCATCACAAGCAGCAGTTGACCTAACAAACACAGGCGACATCAATTAGGACTGTTTGGTTAAGGGTGGAAGTGAGAAAGTGAAGAAGTGAGGAAGTGACAATAATTCCCTTTGAAATTTGAGAATTAGTTAGTAAGTTTTTCGGTGTCTGAATGTTGTTGGGAAGTATGATTTGAAAAATGTTATGTCTTTTCCTATGTTTGGATGGTAATGTGGAAGTGGAAGTGAAAAAATTGACCGCAAAATTGACCGCAAAATAATATTAAAATAAAAATTAATTAAGAAAAATAAAAAATTTACTGTAATTAAAATGCAAGTGAGATTCACATGATCAAAAAATTAACTGTTTTGTGCTACAACTTATTACAAATGAGATTTACATGACCACAAAATTAACTGTAACACTCTGAAAGTGAGAAAATGATTGTGTAAAAGAAAAAAGAGAAAAAGAAAAGAGGTTTTCTTATTTTCTTTTTCCGGTGTTTAAATAGATAGGAAAGTGAGCACTTATACTTCCCCATTCCCTTACTTTCGCTCACTTCCTTGCAACCAAACACCCCATATATGTATTGCGTTTTGTCCATGCTTTCTTTCTCAAAAAACTATAAAGAAACTGTTGCTAGCTCTAAATATCCTCGGATCGTCAATGAAGGACGATGACAGCCTTCTATTGTGTATGTGTTGGCTTTCTTTATTTTCTTTCTGATCCAACATAAAAAGCAATAAATGGCAGTGCTTTTAACTTTTAAGAAGCACGCCCAACAAAAGTTATCTGTTAAGATTTCAGAACAGGACCACATAAATTATTCAATAAGTAAATGGATCAAAGTTGAAAAATAAATTTAAATGCTATAAGACACAGGAATGAGCATGTTAGGTCTGCCTCATGTTTGAGATTTTGCATGGTACGGAGCTCAACTCGTTTTTGGATATTACTTCATTTATAATTCGTGATATAATGCTTTGGAGAGAAAAAGGAGAGGGAGAGATGTGATGAATTCAAGAATTTAGATATAAAGAAGGAATGGAATCAAAAAGACTTCGACTCTAAAGTACAAAAAAAAACAGAGACCAACATTTTAATGTGTCATCACTCATCAGTCATGCATTTTAACGGAATTTAAAAGGAGTGTGGGAATTTTAAATAAATTCATCAAATCCCCTTAATGTTTTAATGAAATTCCAAAAAACTCCCATAATGTTTATTTTTGCACACTTACTCTTCATTCGCCATCTAAATTCTAACTTTTATTATATTATATTTGTGTAATTTTTAAACTGCCCTTATCTTCAGTTGAGTCTGCCAAGAAAGAGAATCTCAATACATATTTCGTTGCGGAGAATTTTTTGACTTGATGAGCCTCACTTTTTGCAGGTGTAGCTTTCATTTCATCAGCTTATTCACAAAATTATTTTTTCAATTTGTCCCAGAAAATCAAGCCCACATCCGAAATTAGAAGCAACATAATCATGCATAGTATAAAGTCACAGTAATAATCATCAAAAGCATCACATTTGTTGTATAAATATCATCTTATTAGCTCTAACACAGACATCTTTCATTAAAATAGACATTAGGCCAAAAAGATTTCCCCTTTTTCAAAAATTTTCGAACCCAAAATTTCCAAAAAAAAGTTCGGCTAGAAGAACAGGATGTCATCATCAGCATCACCAGTTGCAGCATCCTTAGCGTTAACAATAGAATCTCCCAGCTTCCTCAAACGATCGCAGCATTCTAGCTCGTGATGTATGATGGGTTGGATGTGATTTTGAGTGCGAAGAAAGAGAAAAAGATAATCAAAATAGGACATTATAATTTTAATTACAATTGTGAGTTCAAGGTAAGAGAGAACAACAGAGAGAGGAAAGTGACTGAAGAAAGCTCAAACTTTAAGTAAGTACAGTTTAAGAATCACACAAATATAATTTAACAGAATTTATGATTTAGACGACAAAAGGAAAAAGCATGCAAAAATAAATAGTAAGCCAGGGACATCCAATAAAATTGGAACAATATGAGTTTTGTGAGTTCATCTTAAATGTTAGGGGTAATGATTTTATCAGGAATTTTTGACTGAATCAAATAAATTATAGGACATTTTAGTTTGACAAAGTTAAAGGCAAATAAGATCATGAATAATAAAAAAAAAAAAATCATGATCAGATATTATTACTGGGTTTCTAATATAAAGTTTTTTGGATATTAATAGGAAAAGCTGAGATAGCACATGCTCAAGGATTTTGTGAAATTTATATGTTTAGAATTTAGACAAGACAAATAATAATAAAAGAAAAAAGATGACCCCCATAAAAGACGAAAAAAAAGAAGTAAAGAAAACGAAAGGTAAAAGAAAAGGGGGCTTTGTCGACCTGGTCCATCAACCTCGGTTAACGTGACACGCGAGGCAGTTGACCGTGCGTACAGGTGACGTCACCAAGGCATGGCGAGACTGGCTTTTGGTCCGAACGGGCTGTGGGGCCTTGCTGATGTGAGGGTGACCAGGCATCCTAGACTTGCGGACTTGGGGGACCCACGTGCATTGGATGTGTCGTGCAGCAGAGCAGCAAAGGCTGTTGGGCCCTGGGCCCTGGGCCTTCTGATGCGGGCGCGACCTCGGATCACGCACCTGAATCAATGAAACCGCATCCTTTTGAGTCCTTTTGTTTCTGGCGTTCATTCATGCTTCAAAAAAATTGCAATACAATTCATGTAGATTTTAATTTTCAGCTTTCGATGTCTTTAGTTAGAGATGATAACTTGTATTTGTGGTAAATACTTGATATGTTAGTTGTTGAAATAATGTCTTACATTCGTCTCCAAAGCATCAGACGTAGCTACACGCCAGCTTGGGCGAACAGAGGTCGATCTCTATGACGATGACCAGATCATCTTTGCGATAAGTGTTGGAACCATCAGAGACAGGTAGGGATGCGCCGGAAAATAGTCGCCAAACACAAGAACAAAGCAAATAAAGAAGAAAGCGAGAACACAAGATTTTAACGAGGTTTGACAATTTGCCTATGTTCTCAGGACAGAAGGGGAGAGAGTTCTTATTAACTAATCAATTACATGATACAATCTCAGAAGCAATTATTCCTCTTTATATAGGCATGGAGTCCCTCAAGAAAAAAGAAATCAACAACTCCAAAGTCTGATCATAAACGAATTCAGAAACCTGCTCGGATTCGCCCAGAATCCTCTTGTTGCTGACAACCCAAGGGGACTGTCGACAGTTCTTTGACAAACTTCACTTTCGGTAAATGTTGTCGATAGCACAAAGTGGTTGCTGTTGACAACTCGCTTCAGCAGCTGAGCGCATCCGAGTCTGACTGTCGACAGCCTATTGTCGACAGCCTAGGGCTGTCGACAGTCCTATGCTTTATCATTGAAAAACTTCATCCTCTAATTTTTTTATTCTTCTCTCTCCCCACAATTTGGTATCAGAGCTTTCCGGTTCGACGGGGAGTTTTCGTTCTGGTGGAGCAAATCAACTTGAAAATTGTTTACAGTTTGCTCAGAGGTAAAGATCTGTTCTTTCCTACTTGGATTTGTTTTTTCTAATCGTTTTTCGCATAACTTTGAGAAATGTACCTGGGAAGATGGCCGGAGATAATTCATCCACAGTGAAAACCGTAAACCCACATCCATTGAAAATAGATGTGGTAAAGTTTGATGGCAAGAATAATTTTGAGATGTGGAGGCGTGAGGTGATGGATGCATTAACGACATCAAACCTCAAAAACACTCTACATTTAGAAGAAAGTTGGAGAAAACTTCTGAAAAAATTGGGATAAGATGAATAGAACGGCGTGTATTCTCGTAAGGTCTTATTTGACACAAGATATCAAGCATCATATATTGTATGAGACTTCCGCAAGGAAGCTGTAGGAGACTCTCGAAAAGAAGTATCTGAGGAAGAGCATCGAATCGCGATTACTACTGAAGAGGGGCTTTACCGCTTCCAGTTGAAGGGAGGACTCTCCATTGACGAACTCATGAATAACTACACCAATGTTCTTACAGACTTAGTTAATGTGGATGTGGCGATTGAAGAAGAGAATAAGGCATTGATTCTTCTGAATTCCCTTCCTGATGAAGAGTATGAAACCTCTATCCTAACCTTGATCAATGATAAATAAATACTTAACTATAGTGATATGTCAGCTGCTCTTGTAAATTATGAAGTGAGGAGAAAGGACAAGCAGTCTTCTTCCAATGATACATCAGCAGGGGCGTTGACGGTAAGAAGCAGGGGTTCCAATCGAAAGGGCAAAGGCGAGCATGGTGAATCAAAGTCCATGCCAGGTGTCGGAGTCTGAAAAAGAACCAGTGCGCTTTCTGCAAAAAATTAGGACACTAGAAGATTGATTGTCCAATGATCAAAAATAAGAATGAAGAGTCAAAGACCAAGGCAAACTCGCAAAGGTGATAAATACCCAATCGGGTAGTACTTCATAGGCAGGTGGATCAAACTTTGACTCAATGGTATTCTCTTTCTCTGTCACTACCCTACTATTGGTTACTCAGGCGATTCTGAGTGGATGCTAGATACATGAGCTACCTATCATGTGTGTCCTAACAGGGATTGGTTTTCTAACTTTGAGAAGCTAAATGGATGCTCTATTGTCATAGGTGATGATCGTCTATGCAACATGGAAGGGATATGTACGGTTCATATCAAGATGTTTTATGGGATGGTGCGAGAATTGAAAGAGGTGAGATATGTCCTCAACTGAAAAGAAATCTTATATCTGTTGGTGGCTTGAAAGAATTGGGTCTTGAAGTATCTATTAGAGATGGTGTTCTAAAGATGACTAGAGGCTTGATGGTTATTTTGAAGGGCGTCTAACGTAATAACCTTTACTACTTGAAGGGTTGTATAGTTATAGGACAAGTGGCGACTTCTACAGATTCAGATGACGATTGTACCTGGTTTTGGCATATGAGGTTCGGACATAAAGGGAAAAAATCTTTGTAAGCTCTTTCAAAGTAAGGTCTATTGAAAGGTACCAGAACCTGCAAATTAGATTTTTGTGAACATTGCGTCATCGAAAAGAAAACAAAGGTGAAATTCGACACTGTAACTCATTGCACCAAGAGAATTCTGGATTATGTTCTGATATTTGGGGACCTACCAAGATGGCATCTATTGGAGGTAACCACTGCTTTGTGTCTTTTATAGATGACTACTTTAAGTGATGTTCGGTATATACCATGAAGCACAAAGGAAAGTTCTGGAGTTATTCGTAGAGTGAAAGAGAACAAGGAGAAAAGCATGTGAAGGAAGATCAAGGTACTCCATTCAGATATACAAGAGATCCTTTCCTACAGTTATGCCGCGATGAGGGTATAAAAAGACATTTCACAGTAAGAGAAACATCACAACAAAACGGAATAGCTGAAAGGATAAACATGACCTTACTAAACAAGGTCCGATGCATGTTATCCAATGCCAGTTTATCAAAATACTTTTGGGCTGAGGCATTGGTATATGCTTGCTATCTCGTTAACGGGTTACCGTCATCCGCGATAGGAGGTAAAACTTCTCTGGAAGCTTGGTCAGAAAAAGTTGCTCAGGATTATGATTTGATAAAGGTATTTGGATGTCCGGCCTACTATCATGTTAAGAAAGACAAATTGGACTCAAGAGCGAAGAAAGGTGTGTTCGTAAGAGGATTCAAGAAAGGCATAAAAGGGTACAAAATCTGGGATCTGAAGGATAAGAAATTTATTCTAAGCAGAGATGTCACATTTGATGAGGCTTCAATGGCGTAGTGGTCACTTTCTGACACGTTTGAGATCATGATATGTGTCAATCCAGCCTCGCACGGATGTGTGACGCGTGGTTACTTTCAGAACGGTTAATTCAAAACCATCGTCTAGTTTGGATTGTGAGCGGGTCGGGTGATTATTATAAGAGTCAGATCTGATTACAGAAATTTCTATCCTTAAGCCTAATCTTAATTTAATAGCAACCTCTCGAGTGCAGTTCATCCTTATCTGTAGCTGAGCACAAACCACTAGATAGAGATGGACCCTCTCCTACATCAATTCAAACTCAGATAATGGATTTAGGTACTCAAACTGAGCATGACTCCTTAACCTTATCTATTTAATATGACTTGTATAAATAGAGGGTTCCTTCCAATGGGAAAGAGGACAAGTTCACTAGAATCCAGAGAATACTTTTGTAATCACCATTGACATAGTGAAATCTCTCTCTCCTTGTGGTTTTTTTTCCTTTTAGGTTTTCTCGTATTTTCATTGTGTTTGCGATTAACTTCTCTGTGATTGATTACATTCACTTTCCTATTTTGGTGCATGAATTGATTCTTAGGAATTACCCACTATAAATGGTGAAGTCTACAAACTCTCAGTAGGTGGAGAGTGAAAAGACCAAAAGAATATCACAGCAGGTGGAGAATGATGCTACTTCATCATCTCTAGATAGGACAACATTATTAGAAATCATACTTGCGGTGATACAAGATAGTGATCATGAAGCTGATCAGGATGCTGATAATGATGAGGATCAAGGACATACTATGAGAGATTGTCTAAGAACCCATTATAGTTGGAAGAGCCCTCAGGAATCCACATAAGCCCAGTTTTCTCACTACAAATATGATTATAGCATATGCTCTCTCAATCGTTAAAGAGGCAATCCCGTCTATATATAGGGAAGTTAAAATCAGTTCAGAGTTCAAGATGTGGAAGGATGCCATGATAAAAGAAATAAGTTCTCTATACAAAAATGATACTTGGGAGCTACTCTGCCCACGGAAAGAAGGTGATTGATTGTAAGTGAGTATTTGCAAAGAAATATAGATCTCTCAAAGGTGATATTGTATGCTGCAAAGTCAGATTGATAGCTAAAGGCTACACTCAGTGAGAAAGCATTAACTACAATGAGATATTCTCACCCGTTGTGAAGCACTGGTCTATTTGAATTTTGTTGGCACTGGTAGCACAGTAAAAGATGGAACTTGATCAACTCGATGTAAAGACCGCCTTTCTCCATGGCGATCTTGAGGAGGAGATCTACATGTCTCAGCCGACGGGGTTTAAAACTGCAGGAAAAGAGAATATGATGTGCAAACTGAAGAAATTACTATATGGATTAAAGCAATCCCCAAACAGTGGTACAAGCGTTTTGACAGTTTCATAAGAGGCAAGAGGTATACACGAAGTCATTATGACCCATGTGTGTATAACAATAAGAGTATATCTATCTACTATTGTATATGAATGATATAATCATTGCTTTTAAGAGCAGATTCACTATTGATAAATTGAAGGACTTGTTTTTTGAATTTAAGATGAAGGATCTTGGTAAAGCAAAGAAGGTGATGGGCATGGAGATTGAGAGAGACCACAAGGGTGGCAAGGTTAGCTTGATGTAAAAGGTGTATCTGAAGAAGGTGCTTCAGAAGTTCAACATCAATGATGACACAAAATCTGTAAGTATACCATTAGTTACTCATTTCAAGTTAAAAGCTACCATGTCTCCTATGATTGTTGAAGAGCGTGAGTACATGACTCACGTGCCTTATGCTAGCGTAGTTAGTAGTCTAATATATGCAATGGTGTACACAAAGCCTGATTTGTCAAAAGCTATCTCAATAGTTAGCAGATATATGCACGACCTCGAAAGGGCTATTGGAAGACAGTGAAGTGAATTCTACGGTACATCAAAGGTACCATAGACGTTGGTTTAGATTCAAAAAGGATGTTACGGGTAAGCAGGAGTGTATCAGTTACGTTGATTTTTACTATGCTAGAGATCTTGACAAATGCCAGACAACAACGGGATATGTATTTACACTATCCCAAACACCGGTAAGTGATTGTACACGTATATTACATTATCTATTAATAAACTCTGCAATTAATTTGTCTTAATGTCTAAATTGTGCAAGTGATTATTAATAGAGGAAGAGAAGATAATACCAAATAAATACTAGCTAAATCGAATTTATATAGATCTATTTGGTTAGCTTGAAGAATTAACAAGGATAAACAAGGATAGAGGCAAATTCAAAAGTCCAGAGACAACCCTATCAATATATAAAGGGATATCTAGAGGATTGGAACATATATTCAGAAGATATAGAGATATAAGACACAATCTAACTGAAAATTAAGGGATAAATAAATATTTATCTTCAGCCTTATCAGAAAATCTTTTCTATTGGGCAAGTGATTTTATTCATTTCTCTAGTCTTATCTGTAATCTTATCAGAAGATCTTTTCAGTTAGAGAAGCGATTTTGTTCATATTTTCAAACTTATCTCCAACCTTATTAGAAGATTTTTTTTCTGTTGGGCTAGTGATTTGTCATATCCTCAAGCGCGCTTCCCTTCTCATTTCTCTTATCAATACCACCATATGCAGAAGGCAAAGAGTACCACTCCAGGAGAAAGTTAAGATTAGGCTTATGCTTTAGATTTAACTTAGATTTTGTCTTTTTAATGTAATTTTTTATTTCTTTATGTAACTTAGATGAGAGAAGAGTTTCATAAGAGAAAGAGAACAATGGGATTATTGAGAAGTAACACCAGTGTAAGTTTTCTTCTTTTTTAAGTTGCATTTTATGTTATTCGTTTCGTGTTTTTGTTTTGCTTTCCTCTGAGGTGCTTGTAAATCTAAATGAATCTGATAGCCTCGAATATATCTTGCCCTTGTAAGTGTCATTGATGACTTCCCCACCTTATCTTGTTTACGGGTTTTGCCCTTAAGTAGTTTTAGGTGCACATGTACAAGTAGATAGATAAGAATTCATTCAAAGCAATTATAAATCAACCAAAGTGCTTCCTAATCTAAATGCAATGCGAACGTACCTTGTTTTCAACACTCTTCAATAGTAATGTAAGTAAAACAGAAATAGACACGTGCCTTAAGATGCAAGAGTCTAAACCATTTTTTAAGTTAAACAACAATCAATTAATGTTGTGTTATTAGCAGTGTGCAAAATAGTCAAACAGGTAAACTAACAATTGCAGACGATAACTTTTGCAATTTGAAGGCAGCCTACAGAAAAATTATCAGTAGTTCTCTCTAATGAGCCGAGTTTGCGCGGCAATAGCCGCGTTTGCGCGGCTTATTTGATGAGTTAGGGGCTCTGTTTTGAAGGCAGAGTCCCAGAGCCAATTTTATGTGCCTTTATGTAATAAGTTTCTTGTTCTTCACTCCTACATACAGAAATAGAGAAGTTAATTAGTTAAAAGAACAAATTGTACTGTTTTCTCCCCAGCAACAACGCTAAAAGTTTGATTGACAAAAAAGCAGAGTGAAGAAATTATCTGATGTGTGATGAACTCTGAATTCCTGCAGTTTAATCGTAGTAGCAATGACTGTACCGGTCGATCCTTAGAGAGAGATGCGATGGAAGCATTTTGATACAGTATTGTTCTTAAAAGAAAAAAGTTGTTTGAGAAAATGATTAGTTTTGTTTTAATTATGAGAAAAGATTATAATCTACTAATCATCTATCACCGCTAACTTACTAGCCCATGAAGTTCAAATTTCATGTTGAATCATAAAAGTGTTCTTAGAAAAATCTACTTCAAGTAAGAGATATAAAATGAAAAGTTAACCCTAATTGAAACACACTAACCAAAATTCAACATTAAATTATCACAACTTTCTAAGCATTATCTAAGAAAAATTATTTAGATTTAACATTAAGCTTCAAAGCTATCTAAGTATAAAATAAGAAAAACTATTAACTAGTATTAACGAAAATAAAGTTAACTTTTTATCATCATAAGCCTTCAAGAAGATTACCTAGTTTTAAGATTTTAAGCGTGTATGAGATTCAATCAGTGTAAGCAATCATAGAAGTAGAAATGGTGGTGGAGAGATGAGCAAACCATGAAGTCGTATTTATTTAAGCATGATGAAGTTTGATGTTTAAATAAGAAAATTGCATGAATAAAATGAAAACAAATAAAGATGACAATAAAATTAAAAAAAGAATAAAAGAAACTTGTTTATTGAAGCTGTCACCATCAAATTATAATCGCTCATTCGTCTCTTTACAATTCTCTCAAACTAAAATCATTATAAAAATTCGAAAGAAAAAGAATACTAAAGAAAATCTTAAGTTTTGATCTCTGAGATAGCTCATTTCTCAGGCTCTACCTCTCTGTTTATAAGAAAAAGAGATGTTAGAATCTCTGTCGAACACATACACCCAACCGTCAGAGGAGTCTCCAACAGAAAGTCACGAAAACACGGCTTTTGTCGCGTTTTCAAGGCAAATCCAGGGTGGGATGGGTACGAGCTTTGGTACGTGACTTTATCTCATCCATCCATCAGAAGATTTATCCTCAGAATCTTTATTTAAACTCTAGATTTTAAAATATTATTCTTTTTAAATAACTTAGGAAGCAAGTTATCCCCTAATTCGAGCTTAAATTTAAATTCTCCCCCTTTATCTGTTGCGTGGAGCTTAAGCAACCTGATATAAGTTAATTTTTTCCTTTATTTCTGAATTACGATTGAAATTATCTCTGAATTCTTGTCTTCCTTTCTCTTGATTTCAAATTGGTTTAAATTGAATTCGGAATGTACATAGGATAATTAAAAACTTTCTTCATCTTTATCTTCCTATTTTAAATAATCACGCACCATAAACAAAAAGAGAGTTAAATAGAAAAATTAAATAAAAATAATCAAAGGTTAAATGTGCAGATGTGATGATAATAATGCAAATATGAAATGTAATCACTCTCCCACACCTATCTATTGATCATTCTCGAGCAAAACTAAAAAAGAAAAACTAATCTAACTATCTACTTTCATAAGACTCACCATTGCACTTAGCACATGCAATAAGCCGTTAAACCTCTAACTTACCCCTTCGTAAGGGCTTTCAGTGAAATTGCACCCACAAAATCTGGTGAAAGAAAGAATAGATAAGAAATACTAAGATAAAAAGGAAAACTAAAAATAAGGATAAAAGAAAGAGAAGTTACTAAATTTTTTATTATTATTTCACAAAAGATAGTCACTAGCAATTAAATCCATAAATTTCCAATAAGTTTAAGCACAATCAAGTTCAATCATAAAATTAAGAAATCTAATCATTTTTCTTAGAGATTTAAATTTAATATTTCCACACTTTTTCTTCCTAAGTCTTTTCATATGCATCTTTGTGTAAGTGAAAATAGTTTTAGCTTGAGAATATTTGATTTAAATTTCACCTTTTTTAAATGTATATATACATATTTTTTGTGTGAAAAGTTCAAAGTATTACCACTTCGTTGCCCTTTAAGTACCTCGCTTTTTTTTTGTATGTATAACTGATCTAAACTTTTTTTTGTATAAATATCAAGGCTTCTTGAGGCCCAAATACCTAACTAATTGATTATTAGATGTGCTAATACATATATATATTTTCTCAAACTTACCTAATTATTTTTCGCGTAAATACCAAGGCTTGCTTAGGCCAAAGCACTAAGCTAATCAATAATTAGATTTATTTATTTTCACACACACACATATATTTTTCTTTACACACACACACACACACACACACTCAAAACTGGCTAAGCTATCATCATTATTCCAAGCATAAAACTTATGTGTACGTGTATATAAGATGCATAATCATGTCAACAAATTCTAGATGGTGTTTTATTTTTCAATTTTTTATCTCTAAGTCAAAAATTATAGATTCTTTCAAATTGATCGTACCATTAATATTTCAAACTTTGTTGGATTCTTAATTCTTTAAAGCTAGTTATACTATTTGAAAAAAAAATAGTTTTATCTTAAAATTTTAAAAGTATGTTAAATGTTAGTAAATATATTTTTTAATTAAACATTAGTGCACCTTCCCCACACCTATCACATGCATTATCCCCAATGTATAAATGCATGTATATGCATGCATGAAATGAAATGCAAAAGAGGTTGTGTTACCGATACATTGGGTCAAAAAGACCCATGGTTGTTTCGGCTTCCGACATTGATTCCAAGAATGGTTTTAAACATTAACTATTAATCTTGAATTCATTATCATTCTTAGTGTCGCATATCTCTACTGCTCCATGTAGAAACATAGTCCTAATAATGAATGGCCCTGTCCATCGTGATTTCAACTTGCCTGAAAAAAGATGAAGTCTAGAATTATAAAGTAGACTGTTTATCCGAGGACAAAAGTCTTTCCCATGATATAATTATCATGAAAAACCTTAACCCTACTGTTCGTAATCTTTGCATGTCCATATGCCTCATTTCTCAACTCCTCAAGTTTGAAAATTTACAATTTTTAAAGCCCACCAATTTTGTTTAGGCCAAAATTCAATTGCTTGATGGCCCATAAAGCCCGATGTTCAAGCTCAAAGGGTAGGTGGCAGGTCTTACCAAAAGCTAACCTATAGGGAGACACACCTAAAATCATTTTGAAAGTGGTCCGATAAGCCAATAATGTATCTACGAGCTTGGTGGACCAGTCTTTTCGATTTTGACTCATGATTTTCTCCAAAATAAGTTTTATTTGTCGATTAGAGACCTCTACATGCTCGTTTGTTTGAGGATGGTAGGGCGTGGACAATTTGTGTGTGATGGCACATTTTCGTATAAGAACTTCAAAAGTTTTATTGTAAAGCTCGAGGGATTCCAAAGCGAGAAAAAATGTTCTCTTTCAAGAACTTGACAACAACTTTGTTGTCATTTGTCTTGCATGGAATGATCTCTAGCCACTTAGATACATAGTCTACAGTCACCAAGATATATTGGTGTCCAAATGAATTAGAAAAAGAACCTATAAAGTCGATGCCCCAAACGTCAAATAGTTCTACTCTTAGAATTGGGTTGAGGGGCATTATATTATATTTCAAAATTCTACCTATCATTTGACACCTTGGGTACGTCTTGCAGAAGTCAAGGACATCTTTAAATAAAGTGGGCTAATAACTCTGTAGCACTTTTTCGGCAGTTTTACGGGGACCAAAGTGTCCACCGCATGCAAGCTCGTGACAAAAGGATAGAATGCTCTTAACTTCCTCATCAGGAATACATCTCCTAATGATTTGATCGTAATAATATTTGAAGAGATATGGTTCTTCCTAAAAGAAATATTGGACTTAGGACAAGAACCAATATACATCTTGTTTTGACCAGTGAGATGGGGTTTAGTTTGTGACTAAGTAATTGACTATATCGGCAAACTATGGTTCCTTAAAGGTTGTTAAGAGTTGTTCATCGGGGAAATCATCATTAATTGGCAAATCATTTGAAGGTGCATTTGGGACACATGAGAGATGATCGCCGATGATGTTTTCAACATCCTTTTTATCTCAAATTTCGAGATCAAACTCTTGAAGAAGGAGAATCCAACGAACGAGTCAGGTCTTCGCATCCTTCTTAATTATTAGGTATCGAAGTACAGAATGGTCAGTGAATATGGTGGTTTTTGGTCCCAAGCAGGTATGGACGAAATTTTTCCAATGCAAACACTACAGCCAAGAACTCCTTCTCGGTTGTAGCATAATTTAATTAGGCATCATTAAAAGTCCCACTTGAATAGTAGATCACATGCTGCTTGTTATCGATGCGCTATCCTAAGACAATGCCTATAGAAAAATCAGAAGCATTCACATGATCTCAAATGGTTTGGACTAATTCGGGGACAGAAATTATTGGTGCAGAGATAAGTTCTATTTTAAGCTTCTCCCACGCTGTAAGACATCCATCATCAAAGATGAAGGCCACATCCTTAGATAAAAGGTTAGTTAAGGGTCTAACAATCTTTCTAAACTTATTAATAAACCTACGATATAATACGGCGTGTCTTAAACCATATCAAATATCTTTCACACATTTGGGTATGGAAAGCTTGGTTATGACCACTATCTTCACTTTGTCTACTTCAATTTCTTTTCTAGATATTTCATGACCTAGGACAACCCTATGTTTTGAAAATATTTTCTTGATATTTCAAGAACTTGACAACCACCGGAACCACCACCTTGAAGTAATATTTTTTTCTTCTATTTCTTCTTTTTCATGCATATATGCATTCATTTATACATTGAGGACAATGCATGAGATAGGTATGAGGAGGGTTCTAACATAACATAGATTTTCTTTATATATAAAAAATATTTTCTTTATTTTTAAAAACTTTTGAAAAGAGAAAAAATATTTTGACCTATTTTTTTAAGAAATTACGTTAATTTTAAGGAATAGGAGAATTATAATTATGATCTCTTATACTTGTCAAAATAAGATTATTTGTTTGATTTCTAGGGTTAGGAAAAAAATAAAAAAGTAATTTAGTCTTGATTTTTACCTTGATGAAATATACATATTTTATACACTTATGCACTTAAAGTTCAAAAATAATGATTCATATGCCTTATAAAAATAGAAAAATAAGAAAAATATATATATATATATATTAAAAATCTTCTGATTAAGCTGGGTATTTGTGCCTCTTAAAGCATAAGTATTTAGGCCTAAAAGTGATCCATATAATTAATAAAATCCTTAGTTTTGTACCTTGTTTGCTCGAGTCCTTAGTGTTTTCTCACCCGGTGCCCTAAGACCATCCAGTTTGAGAGTCACAGACTTAAGACTCGTTACATGGGCGAATTGGAAAGCCTAATAGCACTAAGGGATATTACCGCCATAATATGTGTAAAATAAGTCATAAGAGTTAAAGTTGAAGAATCCTTAGACAAAAATTCACGGTCACAAAGGTGCAATGACTTAATTATAGACTAGATGGGAAATACAATTTTAATTCTTATCTTAATTGATAATAAGTTTTTGAGTAGATACTAAGTTTAGAAATGAATAATTTGGTATTCCTATAACTTATAGATTACTTGATTTTTGCAAAAATTCTTCAAATATTATCTCATATGACTTGGGTAAAATAATAGATTATGTGAGAAATACAGTTTTAATTCTTACCTTGATTGATAACAAGTTTTTGAATAAAGACTAAGTTTATGAATGAATAATTTGGTATTCCTATAACTTATAAATTACTTGAATTTTTGAAAAAATTCTTCAAATATTATCTCTCTTTCAAAATGTGTTTTCAAAAATACTAATACTTTATTTTTCTTTTTTTTAATGGATTTTATGAGTGTAATTCACTGAAAACCTTCAGAAGACTGCAACTCCTCCTCAAGGGTAACCTAGAGGTTTAAAGGCTTGTTGCACATGCTCAGTGCAGTCGCGTGACCTGCGAAAGTGGTCTAATAAAGTTTTAGGTCTAGTTTTCTTATTTTGCTTGAAGACGAGCAAAAGATAGGTGTAGGGTGTGATTGTGCACATATATTATATTATTTATTGTTAATTCCTACATTTATTCGTAATAAACTCTGCAATTAATTTGTCTTAATGTCTCAATTGTGCAGGGTGATTATTAATGGAAGAAGATAAGATAATACCAAATAAATACGAGTTAAATCGGATTTACATAGATTTATTTGATTAGCTTAGAGAATTAACGAGGATAGAGGCAAATTCAGAAGTCAAAAGGTAACTCTATCAATATACAAAAGGATATCTAAAAGATTGAGATGTATATTCAGAAGATTTAGATAGATAAGATACAATTCAACTGAAGATCAAGGTATAAATAAATATTTTTTACAGTCCTATCTCCAACCTTATTAGAAAATCTTTTCTGTTGGGCAAGCGATTTTGTTCATATCTCCAATCTTATCTCCAACCTTATCAGATGATCTTTTCTGTTGGGAAACTGATTTTGTCCATATCTCCAAACTTATCTTCAATCTTAATAGAAAATCTTTTCTGTTGGGTCAGTGATTTGGTCTCATCCTCAAATGCGCTCTTCCCTTCTTATTCTCCTATAAATATCATTCTCATTTCTCCTATAAATACCACTATATACAGAAGGCAAAGAGCACCATTGCAGCAGAGAGTTAGAATAAAGCTTATACTTTAGATTTAACTTAGACTTTTGTTTTTCTTTTAATGTAATTTTTCATTTCTATATGTAACTTAGACGAGAGAAGAGTTTCATAAGAGAAAGAGGGTGAAGGCTGTATTGAGAAGTGACAACAGTGTAAGCTTTCTTTCTTTCTTTCTTTTATTATTACTTAATTGAATCAAAGTTGCATTTTATGTTATTCTTTTCGTGTTTCTGTTTTGCCTTCCTCTAAGGCACTTGTAAATCCAAATGAATCTGATAGCCTCGAATATGCCTTGTCCCTGCAAGTGTCATTGATGGCTTATGGTAATGGATAACCATTTTTGTTTTATTTTCTGCTTGCACTTTTAATTCATAGTTTAAATTGAAAATGGGGAAGATCTTTTATGCCATGTTTTGATCGCCTTCAAACCATGGTAAGTCGTTGCAATGTATCAAAGGTAAAGTAAGCGCTGAAAAGGTAAGTATTTTTTAATTTTTATTTCTTAGCTTAGAAACACATTGTAAAAATCAACTATTTCTTCTTTCTTTTGATTCTTTCTTTCTAACTTAGCTTTCTCTTTCTTTTGAAACATTAACAATATCATCATCTTCTTAACTCTTTTATTTTTTTAAAAATTGAGAAGAACTTTTAACTTGTCTTTGTAAACTAAAAAAGAATTACTTAACGCTTCCATTGCAGTCCCTCCTTGTGGATCACGACCCGCATAGCCACTTGTTATAGCGGTAGAATTGAGAATCTAGCTCTTTTTTAAACTATATTTTTCTACGTGCAGGTTTATCTCAATTAGTAAGCTGACGCTCTACTCTACAGTCTACTGTCGCGGTATCTACTACGAAGGCTGAGTATATGGTAATGATAGAGGTTATAAAGGAGGCATTTTAGTTTTAAAGGTTGCTCGATGACTTGGATATTGATCAGGATGTATTGAAGATCAACTGTGATAACATGAGTGCTATCTATTTGGCAAAAAATCAGGTATATTATGCAAGGATGAAGCACATCGACATCAGGTGCCACTTTGTTCGGGAGATTCTTGAGGAGGGTGACATCGAATTACAGAAGATTCACACGAAAGAGAATCCTACCGATATGCTCACCAAGATTGTTGACCCAAGGTTACAATCACCAGTTTTAGAGTTTTGATGATCACAAAATATATATAGCTATTTGTACTAATCAAGTTTAAGTGTTTAAGATTATTTCAGGGTTCTAAGGATTTAAAGAGTTTCTCCCCCTAAAGAAAGGTGGTGTTGACTCAAGATGACTCAAATACGGGATCAAGAATTCAAGAAACTCAACGATCAAATGAAAAAGCCCGATTGAAGATCTTGTAGTCACCTAGACCCTTATAAGATTTTAGTATGTTAAAGAGTAAGGATATGATAGAAGTGCTCAAGAAGTTATACACACAAAAATACACTTTTCAAAAATACAAGTTTTTGGTAGTATTAGTTTTGTTACATGTTTGGTATTAATACATGTTTCATAATTTTTCAAATTTTTATATCAAGTTTAGAACATGTATTTTATCTCCTATACTATGCTACATAACCCTCAAATCAATTCAAAATATTTTAAAAATATTTTAAAGTTCAAAAAGATGTATTTCAAGCCATAACGGTAGACCAGCCGGTCGAGCGTAGCTGTTTCAGGCCAAAAGGTAGACCGGCCGGTCGACCGGGCCTTTTGGCTGAGGGCGTGCACGTCTGTACACGTTTGCCGGTCGACCGGGTGCGGTCGACCGATCGGTCGACCGTCAACCCCTACGATCGACCGATCGGTCGACCGACAGCATGGGCCTCACTCTCTGTTTGTGCCGGTCGATCGGCTCGATCGACCGACAATTCAAAATTTTCTTTTTAAATTGACCTGCGGTCGATTGGAGCCAACGACTATATTTGAAATGACGTATCGGTCGACCGGCAGTCGTCCAGGTTGGCATAACGGATACATTTTGAATTTGTTTTGATTTTAATAAGTTCCAACGGTCATTTTATGTTTCCAAGAGGTCAAACTCACCTCAAATCACCTGATTTCACTCTTGAATGTTGTTCATCCCTTGCCTATAAATAGGGGCATGGGTTTTGGTCTCAAACAAGAAAAATTTGTAAGTTTCAAGTGTTTTCAAGAGAAGAAATGTTTCATTACTTTCCATTTATAAGTTCTCTTTTTCAAAAGCTCTTCAGTTGATTTTTAAGTCTTCAAAATCTCTTCAACTGATTTTTCTTCTCTCACTTAGCTTCTTGAGCCTGAAATCATACTCCACTCTATAAGAAGTTATAAGAGAGTGTTTGTGGTCTTCCTAAATTACCAAGTGACCTGTATTCCATTGAGTTGTGATTCCTCTTATGTGGAGGATAGTATTGTTGGAGTTTGGTACTCCGGTCTTGAGTAGAGCAAGTTGTAATCCCTTGGGTGTAAGCTTCCTGTGTGGAAGTTCTCTTTGTGCATTTAGTGAAAATCCTTCATAGTGGTGAAGGCTGGAACGTAGAGCAGTGACTCGAATCTCGAAATAAATTCTCTTGTGTCTGCGATTGATTTCTTCTTACTCTTTGTTACTTTACATTCTTATATTTGTGATATTATTTGTCTTATTTTCAATATTGCATTCATTTCATCTTCTTTCATTTTCGGTCTATACTCATATCAATAAGGAAGCAATTAAGCACCTCAACTCATCATCTAGAGAAATTAAAATGGAGAAGTTCTAGAGCCCTTCACCGGAAATTCGGCTTCAAGTTCTTGCTTTGAATAACCGCTTACATCATTCATCTTAACTAATTTTAAAAGTGCATTTGATTAGCATTAACACCTATTCACTCCCCTCTAGGTGTTTTTCAGATTGTTCAGGGAGTGAAGTTTGCATATTGGAAACTCCAAATCTTTCTAGTTGCTTAAGCTCGGTGGAGCTCGTTTGGATGAACTACAGATAACTTGATCCCCTGAGTAAGGGTACGTATGGAATCACACTGTTGCAGCCCGTTGGAGTTGACATAATACTATATTGAGTTCGGCTTAGATTTGAAAAATCTTCACCGAGGTGGAGAATTGTGGGGAGAGAGAGAAGAATAACAAAAAAAAATTAGAGGATGAAGTTTTTAAAGGATAAGGCATAAGACTGTCGACAGTCCCGACAGTCAGACTCGGATACGCTTAGCTGCTAAAGCGAGCTGTTAACATCAACTATTTTGTACTGTCGACAGCATTTTACCGAAAGTGAGATTTGTCAGAGAACTGTTGATAGTCCCCTCGGGCTTTCGAAAGTAAGAGTATTCTCAGCGAATCTGAGCAGGTGTCAAAATTCGTTTCTGATCCGAATGTAGAGTTGTTGGTTTCCTTTTTCTTGAGGGATTTCATGTCTATATAAAGAGGGGTAATTGCCCCTGAGATTGTATATTATAATTGATCGATTTAATAAGAACTCTCTCCTCTTCTGCTTCAAGGACGTAGGCAAATTGCCGAATCTCGTTAAAATCTTGTGTTCTCGCTTTCTTCTTTATTTGTTTTGTTCTTGTGTTTGGCGACTATTCTCCACCGCGTCTCTACTCTGTCTCTGGTGGTTCCAACAATGAGAGATAGAGGAGAGGGATGAATTGGACTGTGTGCTCTATTTTAAGAAGCAAGTCGAGTTTTGATTTCCCTTTTCTGATTAGTTAAACTCGCATAGAAAATAGCAAAGCATGACAATTAGCAAACACACTTTTAGCAAAATATGACAAGCAATTTTAGGAGAATTTGATTTTCAATATAGCTGTTTGAGAGCAAGGATTTGTTAGATTATACAAAATATTTGATCGTAATATTTGAAGGTATGTACTTGAAGCAACGATAGGTTTCGCATGTGTGCAGTATCCACATTGTCATTATTTCTCGTGCACCGCACATGTACACATCATAGAAATTGTATCAAAATTTCAAAGTTATCACCTCTGTTGTGCTAACATAAGATACTATTCTCATAAAATCATATAAAAGATCATGACTGAAAGCTCTAAATATAATATTCCACAACTTTTTATCTGTATTAGCCCTGGATCATGTATATGATGAGGTTGTTGGATTCTGTAGTGTACTGCTTGAGATAAGATGACCTTTTTGTATATCGTATCCTCTTTGAATCTTATACCTCTCTCACTTTACTCGCCTCAAGCCAAGTTTTCAAAAGTTGATGGAGATTTTTCGTTGACACTTGCCCATTATTATTCACTCACCTACTCTCGCTCTTGCAGCAACTCGAGGGACAAAAAGCTGGGCAAAAATAAATAAATAAATAACGCCCTTGTGTTTTGTTGGGAGGTAATGAAAAGAATTTTTCAACTTTTTCTTCTGTGACTTGAGGTAAACTTAAATCAAACAAGTGAAGGCATATTTTAGTGTTCTCTCCCAAAAAATAAAAGTATCTTTTAGTACTAATATATTTTTTTTTTGGTTAGTAACAGTGTTTTTTGAGACAAGAATCTATTTGGCCACTTCTCTTATTCCATTTACATGGCTTACCATAGTTGCTTGTTCCTGTTTGGAACAATATTTTCTAATATTATTTTAATTGTCGAGCATTTTATCAAGATTTTTGGTTAGAAATTTTAGTTTAGATTCTTGTTACATGTCTTAAATTTGAAAAAACTATCTATTTTAATATCTCCAGCAATGAAATAATTTATTTTAGTTTATCTTATAGCTAAAAAATATTTAACCTTACTGATTCTATTACTAGCTATTTTCAATAAGATATTTATTATTGAAACTATATCAAGTTTAAAATATCATATATTAATGTAACTATTATATTTATTAAAAGTATATTTATAACTGTAAAATTTGTACACTTCCTATTTAGGTATTTTCATGATTTTACCAATAATAAAATTATTCTTATCTAAGTTGTGAATAATATTAAACTTTCAAATTTACTATTCATTAAATTATATATATATATACATAAAAATGCAAAAAATTGAAATTATAAGTGCATTATTCTATAGTAAAATATTCTGAAATGATTGTTACGTCTTATGTAGTCTTATGTAGTCATGCACTTCAAATTTTTCTTTAAAAGAGTTTACATCTTTAAAAAGAATATTATAATTTTCACTATTAATTAAATTGTAAAAATTTTCAAAATTACTTAAAATTTATTTGAAGATTTTAAATGTGACATTTTTCAAAATTAAAGATATAGAATGCAAATATGTATTATTTGTGATAAATAAAAAGATACATGTACAAAGAGAAAATTAAAATATATTAATCACTAAATTAAAACAGCGACGATTTGCCTAAAATAAAAATTTGGATACTATTAAGAATATAAATTACAATGCAAATTAGAATGTTTTGTTATCTAGTAAGAAACCAATTTGCAGTCATCTTATAAGATACTAAAATTCAATTTGAGACATCATCAATGTCTTAATAAGATGAGTAGAATGAATAAATATTTTCCTCCAATACATATACAACTCTTAAAGTGTTGATAAGTAAATGCTTAAAATATATTTTCAGATATATATAAATTACATGTTAAATACTTAAACTTTGACATTAAGTGTGCATTCAATAACATTTGAAAGCTCAACTTTCTTGATTATTTTTCAACATATTAAATATATGTATATACATGTATACTTGAATTGTCAAATACAATGTTTATATGCTTTGTCATTAATCATTATGAGATAATTTTCTTATTTTGAAACTGAGGTAAAATGAAAAGTTTTATAATTACCTTATGATCCAAAAGGGGGAGACACTGTCAATTACCTAAAAACTTTATAGGTCTAATAAAGAGTTTCAAGATTCATAATAATATGATTATGAAAAGAGTTAAACCTCTAACTATCCCACTTAAAAAATAAAAAGAGGTTAAGCTATTGTCTGACCCTGGAAAACATAAACTCATTCTAGCTAAGAGTTTTTCTAGGAGTGTAGTCCTAAATTCATCGAGAGAGATGGGTTAAGCTCATTTGAAGTTCACCAGCAACGAGAAACCGAATCTACTTGACTAAAAGCTAGTTCCATGAAAGAGGTTCAATGTGATAGAAACAAACTGGACTGATGATATTCGTGTAGAGCATCAACTCAGATAAGTCTATATCGTATATGTAGCATATGGTGATGATACTCTTATGATAAAGCTAGGTAAGATTGAATTTTAACTTTTAGTAAGTCCAACGTATGTAGTGTGAAGGGTATAACATCTACCTGTAATATCCTTGGTGGACTTACCTATATGGGAGAAACCGTGATGGTTACAGTTGGAGACCCCTAGAAGCTCTCACGAGTCGATTATTGTGAGCATGGCCTTTAACGCTAGCCCGCTCACTCGATAGATAGAGACTTACTGTGTATCTTTCATTAATATCTAGTCAAAGAGGACTACTTCAAGAGGAACTCAGTTATGCCTCTCAAGTGACGATGAATTTACTAATAAGGGTAAATTCAAGATCGCAAGCTATTTACCTCGAATCCATAGTATGATATTGTCAGATTTTATTCTTATTTTATGATTTGATGATTTATTTTATTATACATTATTGTTATTTTGTTTTATCTTTCCTGAAACTTTAGCTTTTAGGGCGGACTGTTAGAATTTTAAGTTCAAATCAATAAAAAGTTTTTATTTCAGCTTTATTCATTTTATCAAGTCAAATGAGATTAAGTCTCACGAGACCCATTCGGTTAAGAAAATCTCTCAACCTTCCGATTGTGTAATCATGAATCTATCTTGCAGTTACAACTATTGGGAGTTTGAAGTCTTAAATAGACCCCTCCCTCTAGCAGTAAGAGAAATAATGTAACACTCAACTTCTTTCTCTCTCTCATATTTCACTTGAGGCCAACTCTTTGTGAGAAAGGCTTCACTCTAAATTAAATTTTCTTCTCCTTTTTTAATTTCTTGGACAACAATTCTCCTTCTGAGCAGAGACTTTATCTTCCGTCTAAGAGCAGGTGCTGGTGATTTTGAAAAAGTTTTTACCGACATGGAATGACAGCCATATCCACACCCAGACAAGCAAGCAAGCTATTGTCTCTTAGGGCAGAGACATCCATACTGCATTCCCAAGGTCAACTTTTTTTCATCTTAATTTTTTTTTTCTAAAGTGACATGCTAGAATTGCTATAATTTTATTCAAATTTATGACAAATTTTGTATTTTAATTTTTATGAATTACATGTTTTAAATTAATAAAAATATTGCTAATATTTACACAACATAGATAAAATATTTGATCATAAATATTTGAAGATATGTACTTGAAGTAAACGATAGGTTTCGCATGTGTGCAGGATCGACATTGTCACTATCATCTTGTGTGCCGCATATATATGTCATAGAGATTGTATCAAAATTTCAACCTTTTTATTGTGCTAACATAAGATACTATTCTCATAAAATTATACAAAAGATCATGACTGAAAACTCTACATATGATATTCCGCGACTTTTTATCTTTATTAGCCCTGAATCATGCATATGATGAGGTTGTTGGATTCTGACGTAGTGTACTGCTTGGGATAAGATGACTCTTTCGCATATCGTATGATCTTTGAATCCTATACCTCTCTCACTTTAGTCGCCTCAGGCCAAATTTTCGAAAATTGATGGAGATTTTTCATTGACACTTGCCCATTATCATTTACTCGCCTACTCTCACTCTTGCTGCCAACGAGGGAGAAAAGGCTGGAAAAAATTAATGAAAAAAACGTCCTTCTGTTTTGTTGGGAGTCAATGAAAAAAATTTATCGACAGTTTCTTCTGTGAAATTGTGATAAACTTGAGTCAAATAGTGAAAGTACCTTTCAGTATGGACGGCTAGAGGGACGAATTGGGTTGATTCGCCTTGTCAGACGAATTTATTACGAGACGAGTTGAACTCGTCTCGTAACGAGTCCAACGAGACGAATTGAATTTTCGGGGAACCAATGAGATCTCTTGACCCGATTCGCTATTCGGATTCGTCGAGACGGATTGGACCTGTCTCGTATTTTTTTTATTTTTTGTGGGTTAAAATAAAAAAAGAAATACAGGGGTCAGTCTATAATTTTTCCCTCTCACAATGCAAATAAAATAGGGGTTTAAAATAAATAAGAGGGGAGTCCGGAAAAAATTCTCCGACCCGATTCATCTCGTGATTTGTCATGGGACGAATCTGTCCCGTCTCGTTAACCTGTATTGACATGCATGTAATACGGGCCGAATACGAGTTTAATCATACTCGCACGCTGCAATTTATACAAGTCGCATAGTACGACTCAGGGCGGGTCGACCCACTCCGACAGCCAACCGACAGCCAACCGTCTTTAAGTGTTCTCTCAAAAAATAAAAGTATCTTTTAGTGCTAATAATATAACAACAGCTTGGACTCATAGAGCATATCATGATAGTAATAGGTTTGGTTGAGACAAGAATCTAATTGGCCGCTTCTCATATTTCGTTTACATGGCTTACCAATTACATGGTCCTCTCTCAAGAGCCTTCTTCTTTTTAGTTTCCCTTCAAAATTCACATAAATAAAACTATGCTTCACATAAATAAAACTATGCCTTTGTTTAAAAATCTCATCCACCTACCAAAATAATACAATTACGCAAGCATGAACATACAAAATAAATGCAAGCACATGCCATTCCATCTTTTGAGGACATCAATTTTCTCTCCATGATTTTTCATTAAAGATGTTGACCAACCTCCTCTCACTCCCAAAACTCACACCTTTTTATTTCCCTTTTGTCTTGTGAACGGTAAAAAACTAAAAACTCACAATCTTCGTTGATCTCCCACCCATAAAAGGAAACATATACATTAACTCTGTTTATATATATATATATATATATATATATATATATATATATATATATATATATATATAGAGAGAGAGAGAGAGAGAGAGAGAGAGATATGAGAATCAGCTGACACAGGAGACAACTCTGTCCTATGTCGCACTGAAAACTCAAGTTTTCGATTGAATTTTCAAGATCCGACCGCACATTATCATCTTCATATTATCATCTACATATAAAAAATTATCTGATTCGAAGTTTGTTTGCTTCATTTTCTTTGGGTTCAAACATTAACGGTTTTTTAACAGTAGAATAAAATGGAACGATTAGATCAATATGTAAACGAACTCTAAATCATTTGATTTTTTATATGTGCGCATTTTAGAACATGAAGATGATAATGTGCGGTCGGATCGTGAAAAAATTCAGAAGATATGATTTTTAAGTGCGATATAGGACGGAGTTGCCTCCTGTGTCAGCTGATTCTCATTTTTCTCTCTCTCACACACACACATATAGGGTAAGGTTACAATACACTTAGGTGTAGCTAAGTTAAGTTACACACACCTCTTTCCACCACATCAAAATTTCACTTAGTGAGATACAAACAAAAATTAATGTTAGTGGTCCCCACAAGATGTTTAAAAAATATTTTTGTGTGGTGGAAAGAAGTGTGTGTAACTTAACTTACTTACACCTATGTGTATTTTAACTCTACCCATATATATATATATATATATATATATACACACACACACACACACACACACACACACACACACACACACACACACACACACACACACACACACACACACACATAGGCTGAATCCTTCCCATTCAAATATCAACATCCGACATTCGAATGCAAGATCCACTCTGCTGAAGTTAATTTATAGTATTTCAAGTATTTATAAACCAAAAATCAAGTGTTTTGAATATTTTTTGCCCATGCATCAAGTAGAAAAAAAACGAACAGTCTAAATAGTGAGTTGGTTAGTTTAATGGTGTAGAATATTTGAAACTAACAAAAATTGGTTTGTAGAGGTTATTAAATGTTTAGATCATAACCAAATGACCGGATCGAGAATTTGTATGTCTAAAGATATAAATCTAACCAACTCACTACTTTCGGCCGTTCATTTTGTGCAGCGTGATGGATGGGTAAAAAATATTCAAAACACTTAATTTTTTGTTTATAGATACTTGAAATAATATAGATCAACTTCAACAGAGTGGATCTTGTATTCAAATATCGAAGGGGCGTATTTGAGTTGGAAGGAGGATTCAAATCCTTTTGGAAGGACACAAGTCTACCTCTCTCTCTCTCTCTCTATATATATATATATATATATATATATATATATATATATTATATATATATATATATATATATATATATATATATATATAAACTTTTTCACACGAAAATCGTGAGAAAATCATATAGGAGCGTTCATGTGGATGATCCAAACTGTTCATTTTGATCTACATACTTTATTTAGCTTATCAATAAAAAATCACATGATTTTGAGACTTTTTACCCATGCAACAAGTGGTTACAAAACGCTGGTTATATTCGCCGTAGAATAAAGATGTCATTTGATGCATAGGTAAGAAGGCTCGGAATCACGTGTATTTTTATTGATAATCTAATTAGAGTATGTAGATGAAGATGAACGGTTTGAATCGTCCACGGAATCGCTCTTATATGATTTTCTCACGAAGCTTATTTTAAGAAAGTTTCTTATTTGAAGATATATATATATATATATATATATATATATATATATATATATATATATATATATATGGGTAAAGTGTTCTTAGTAAGTCTCCTTAGATTACAATCTAAGGAGGCGACTAAAATTTCAACACTCTAATTTTTGTTCACGATTCGATCGCACATTATCATTTTCATATTTTAAGATGTATACATATAAAAAAATCAAGTGATTTGGAGTTCATTTACTCATTGATCCAATCGTTCCATTTTGTTCTACTGTTAAAAAATCATTAATATTGAACCCAAAAAATTATAGAGTAAATAAACTCCAAATCATGTATTTTTTTATATATGTATATCTTATAACATAAAGATGATAATGTGTAGTCGGATGGTGAAAAAAATCGGAATGTTAGAGTTTTAAGCCGCCTCCTTAGATTGTAATCTAAAGAGACCTACTAGGAACATTTCTCTCCCTATATATAGAAAGAGAGAGAAAGAGAGAAAAAGAGAGAAAATTGTAGTTCTTGAAGGATTCGAGTATGAAAACTTCCCACTCAAATACCATGTTACGATATTCAAATGCAAGATCTATTCTGTTCAAGTTGATTTATATTATTTATAGTAACCAAAAGTCAAAAATCAAGTGTTTTGAATACTTTTTGCCCATCCATCAGTAGGCGCAAAATGAATAGCTAAAAATAGCATATCGCATAGATTTATGTCTTTAGACATACAAATTCTCGATCCAACTATTTGATCATTATCTAAAAATTTAAATTCCTACATACCAATTTTTTTTAGGTTTCAAATATTCTAACTGTTAAACTAACCAACTACTATTTTTGGCTATCTATTTTACACCTACTTGATGGATGGGCAAAAAGTATTCAAAATACTTGATTTTTGATTTTCAATTACTTTAAATAATATAGATCAACTTCAACGGAGTGAATCTTGTACTTGAATGTCATAACATGATATTTGAGTGGGAAGGATGCAGGCTCGAATCCTTCCGGAACTACACAAGTCTATATATATATAGAGAGAGATAGAGTTTGCGTAGTTTTAGAAGGTTTCGAACCTGAATTCTTTCCAAACAAATATAACCATACATCATTCGAATACAAGATCCATTCAATTGAAGTTGATCTATATTATTTCAAGTATCTTGATCGAGCCAAACTTGCACAGAAAAATACAAAACAGTGCTAGGTCCTCGATGCTACCGTGTAGCCTAGGGCTAATGGGTTGTGATCCACAGGGAACGACTGCGATGGAAGCAATTATGTAAGTTTCTTCTTTTAATTTACAAAAATAAGTTTAAAAAGTTCTTTTCTCAGTTTTGAAAAATGAAAAGAAAGTTAGACTATATTAGGTTAGAAAAAGGTGAAAAGAATGAAGAAGATGGTGGATTGATGGTGTCTCAAAAAGAAAGTGAAAAGGATAAAGAAGAGTATTGGTTCAAAAATCAGAAATGAAAAGAAATAAAAGAAGAGTACTTACATCTACTGTTTGAATCATAATGAAGACTTACCTTAGCATGAAATAAACCGAAGTAGTAAAAAGAAATACATTGAACACTGTGCTTGGCTAGATCGAGTACGATGAAGAAAAGTGAAAAACTCCATTGATGTCATTTCAATGCAATTCTCTTGAAGAAAGATTATATCAGTGTCACTCTAATTATAATTCTTCTTCTTCTCCTCTCATGTAACTCTCTGTAACTTAAAATAAAATAAAAATTACATTGACAAAGAAAATAAAAGCCTAAATAAAACTAAAGCTCTCTGCCAGAATCCGTCCCTCTGCCTTCTGAGTGCAGGTATTTATAGAAAGAAAGAGATAGGGGATAGTGTAAGAAGATAGGGGGTGCAAATGCTCCTCCAGATTCAAACACTTGGTCGCGAAAACACGATTTTTGTCACGTTTTCGCGGTAAGATCCTGGTCGTAGGGCTAGGGTCTAGGGCGTGAGTTCGTTGATTCTTCCTCTATCTTTCTATCTTCTTAGTTTTGAATATCTGCTCCATATTTAACGATTTATCTCTCTTATACTCAGCGAAACTGATAGGGTCTTCTTCTAATCTATTTTTTTCTTTGAAATTAAATGATATTATTTTATCTGATATATCTAGTTTTCAGATAAGATAGCTTCTAGAACCTTTGGATTTGAATCGATCCTATTTATTTTGAATTTTTGGATTTAATTGAATAAATCTGTCAATCTCTCCATTTTCTTCCTTAATTACACTACATGCTACTAAACATGAAAATACATTAAATAGCAGAGTTTTATTTAAACATAAATGCAAAATGTGACACATATGATATGAGAACATGTAATGCACGTATGATCACACCTCCACACCTATCTTTTGCTCGTCCTCGAGCAAAACAAAAAGTAGAGCTAACCTAACCTAACTCACTTTCGTAAGAATCACAGTTTCACTAAGCACGTGCAATAAGCCATTAAACCTCTAAGTTATCCCTAGAGGACGTGTTCTGTCTCATGAGGGTTTTCAGTGGATTACACTCACAAAATCTATAAAGAAATAAAAACAAAGTGTTAGTATTTTCGAAAACGCATTTTGAAAAGAAAAGAAATATTTGAAGTATTTTTGTAGGAATAAGGAATCTATAAGTTATAGCAATACAAAACTATTCAATTCTAAACTTAGTCTTTTATTCAAAACTTGTTATCAATCAAGGTTAGAAGTAAAACTGTATTTCTCATCTAGTCTATTGTTTTACCCTAAATCATATGTAACTTGCAACCGTGAAAATTGACTCGGGATTCTTCAACTCTAACTCTTATGCCTTTTTTTTTTTAGATTTATGGCGGTAATATCCCTTACTCTGTTAGGCTTTCTAATTCGCCCATGTAACGAGCCTCAGTAAGTGACTCCCAAACCGACGGTTTTAGGGCACAGGGTGAGAAAACACCTCAAGGACTTAGGACTTAAGCAGATAAAGCCACAAAACTAAGAATTTTTATTTATGTGAACCATAGCGTGAATACTTATGCTTTATGAGACACAAATGGCCAGGTTAATCAGAGGATTTTTATATAATAATTTTTTAAGGCATAATAATCTTTATTTAAGAACCCTAAGTGTGCAAGTGTATAAAGTATGTATATTTCATCAAGATAAAAATTAAGACTAAATTACTTTTTTAATCTTTCTTTTTAACTTCAAAATCAAATAAATAATTTTATTTTGAACAATTATAAGAAATCTAATTATGATCCTCTTATTCCTTAAAATTAACTTAATTTTTTACAAAAATAAATCAAGTATTATTTTTTAAAAAGTTTTAAAGAAAATATATATATATATATATATATATATATATATAGAGAGAGAGAGAGAGAGAGAAATGTAAATTAGCCCGCGGGCTGAGAGTACTCTCTCAGCCTGCGGTGACGTGGCTCAATTTGTCACCTCACTAACTTGCGACCCGCTTATAGGAAGAAGTTAAATTACCAAATACCCCTTATGAAAAGCTACTGTTTCTTTAACTTTTCTTATTGTTTATTATTTTTTTGCCCAAAAGGCAATTTTTGGAGCGCACGTTGTCAGACTTGTTTATTATTATTTTTTTCCCCTTTCTTTTTGCCGCTCTTTATATGATTTAGGTTATTGATTATAAATTATTTTTTCCCCCTATTTCCTTACCTCTCTTTGTCAGATCTAGGTTCTCCTATATAGTTTATTTTTTTGTATATATAATGTAGACAAAGACTTTGGTCGCAGTGTACATGGTTAATTGCGACCAAGATCGCAATGTTGTTATTGATAAAGAGGGCCAGCATCTGCAATTTAGGGTCGCAGTACAATGACTGCGACTTAGGTCGCAGTACGTTGGTAGGTGTTTCCTTTATATTAACACACATATGTTGTTATTGATAAAGAGGGCCAGCATCTGCAATCTAGGGTCGCAGTACAATGATTGCGACTTAGGTCGCAGTATGTTAGGTAGGTGTTTCCTTTATATTAACACGCATATGTTGTTATTGATAAAGAGGGCCAGCATCTGCAATCTAGGGTCGCAGTATAATGACTGCGCTTAGGTCGCAGTACGTTAGGTAGTTGTTTCCTTTATATTAACACGCATAGCGACCAAGGTCGCAGTGATGTTGTTGATTAATACTAAAGACCAGCAACTGCGACCAAGATCGCAGTGTATTTTATCAAGACTCGGCCAACAACTGCGATCAAAGTCGCAACCTTCATTTTAAAATTAACCTTAAAAAACAGATTCATATATATTTAAAAAAAACAAAATACAATTTTTAAACTTCTAATCCTCGTCATCACCATCGTAATCAGATTCGTCGTCAAGAGTATGACTGCTTTCGTCTTCCGTATCGCTTTCCGTCCCTTCCTCCTCTTCAGCGACAATCTCCTCTTCGCTTTCTTCCTCTTCATGTTTGTATTTTGGTTCATCAATGAACTCTCAGAACGGGTCGTCTGTATCAAGCTCATCCTCTGACCCGTAGCGAGGCATATCTTCAGAATTATACATCCAATCAACATTAGATGATTGGCTTCTTTCCGGTGAAGACGGTGGAAAAGACATTTTTGAATCTATTTTCCGAACAGTGAGAGTAACGAGTTTGAGCAAAAATAATTTAGTATGTTTTTTAATCCTTTGCTGTTGACCCTTTATATATTTTTAATCCCAGAATTCCAAAGGGTTTAAGCTCTCAAACCACGTGAATATCTCCCAAACTTATTTTCTACCCTTTCTCAAAAATTGTATACTTCCTAGGTGACTGTTCAGTTATCCAAAACAGTTTAAAAGTTAATACACTATAACTTTAAATTTCTTTGAACTCCAAAACAGTACATTATTGCGACCATAGTCGCATTGGGAACTGATAAATGATTAAGTAACTGCGACCATAAATTGTCAACCGTTAGTCATCAAATATTGTCCTTCGTATAATTTCTGAATGTTTGTCCGATCCTCCTATGAACAATTAAATTGGTTTTTACATATATTATGCGACCATGGACTGCGACTATAATCGTAGTACCGCGAATATGGTCGCAGTATTTAACGAGAGCGATAGTATAATCACAGTTTACGTATTATTTTATATTCTTTTTGTTCTTTATTTTTGACTGTTGTCTGAATAAGGACTGATTCTATAGTCGCATTTCACCGTATCTTTTGTCTCAGCCGCCTATAACGTATGAATTATTTTTAATTATTGCATCCGTAGTAGGACTGCGACTATGGTCGCAGTGTTTAAGAGCAGCAGTCGCAGTTTGGATATGTAATTAAAAGAGCTTATAAGTTAATATAGTGAGAAAGAGACCTTACAAAAAAATAGAATTAAAAGCTTTTAAAAGAAGACAAAATATAATTGAATATCAGAAGATCAGGAAATCCTAATCCTCGTCATTATCACCATCATAAGCAGATTCATCGTCTTCATTCTTCTGCTCTTCCTCTTCATCACTTATTTCCTCATCATCTTCCTGTTTTTGAGGTTTTTTTGTTTTCACCGATGAACTCCCAGAATGGATCGTCTCTATCAAGCTCTTCGTCTGACCCGTTGCTAGGAAGCGAGCCTACAACATCAGAGGACATGCTTTCATCAAGCATGTCTCCGTCAAGTGGCAGAGGAATAATGTCTTCTTCACTAACCCACATGAAAACTTCATTATCATCATGAATAGGATGATCAGTTAATACATTATTTGATTTAGTGAGATAGTCAAAAGGAGTGAAGTCCAGACTGGTATCAGATTCACTAGAATATCCTGAAGACAAAGGACCGGTGGGGGAACGATTGAAGTTGAAATCTAAGTGTTCAGAGGAAGAAGATGGGGAAGACATGATTCAAGAATGAATTTTTTTTTGAAAGTTTTTGAAATCAAATTGAAAAGGAAGAGCAAAAATATAGTTTTCAGGTATGAGATAATATATTAGTTACAAGCATTATATAAAGGTCAATATTGTGAAAGAACATGAATAGTAATAATAATTGTTACAGGTGAGGGTTGAGTATGGTAGGAAGTGGTAAAAAAAATTAAATATTTAATTGAAGATTTATTGCGGGAGAATCCGAAGAGTTTCTTTTTGTCAGAGGTTTAATGCTTGAAGTAGAAATTAACTTTTTATAGAATTGTTTGCCTATATCTTTAGATTACGTATGGTGCACATCTTTCCTTTCTCGAGATTAACATTAGTGCATCTCTTTTTTCTAGACTGTTGTTGTATCACGGTAGAAAGAATATTAATTACTTCATTTAATTCAGTGTAATTAATATAGTAATTTTTATAAGATTTGATATACGCGAATTGATCTCAGGGTTGCATGGCTAATCCACCCTAGTCGCATATTAAAAATCTTTTACATAAGGCATGGGAAAGAAGATTGCGACTTTGGTCGCAGTACTGAAGGAGGTCGCATTGTTGTACGATAGAATGCGACTAGGGTCGCAGACGTTATATAAAGAAGTTTTGTTATACAATGACTGCGACTGTGTCGCAGTTGTCATATAAAATTGAAATTATATTGTATTAGGTCGCATAAAAACGTTTTGTTATACTATGAGTACGACTAGTGACTGCGACTGTGTCGCAGTTGTTATATTGTATTAAGTCTGCGACCATGGCATGTTTTTTAAATTTTCAATGCTTCTGCTTATTTTACATTATATTGATCCAATTTTTTTAATTATATTTTTCGATGTATTAAATTACGAATTTTATAACTGTAGATATATTCAACTGAAATTTTGTTTGTTCATGACTTTATTCCAGTTTAGAATTAAAAAGGGGTATTTTTGTTAATTTGTTTCACGATTGTTTAGGCAGGATTTTTTTTGATTTTTTTGGCGCCAACACACTGCGGCCGATGTGTGGCATATATTCAGCCACGTCCCGCCGGCTGAGAAACTCTCTCAGCCTGCAGGCTGAGGTACAGTAACCCCATATATATATATATATATATATATTATATATATATATTATATATATATATATATATATATATATTATATATATATATATATATATATATATTAGTAAAATCTAAACTAGTATATTAGTAAACCCTCCCCTCCACCTAACTCATGCATTGTCCTCAATGTATGAATGAAATGCAATAATAATGAAAAAGGTAAAAGGGAAGAAAAATTGTCACCTCAAGGTGGTGATTCCGATGGTGGTCTTATTGGGCCAAGTGTTTCTACCCAATCTAGATACTGTGAATTTTTATGGAACTCACCTTTCATGACCTCTTTCCTATTACATCTTTATACTCCCGAATATGAATAGGATCATGCTAGATCCTAGCATAAAATTTTTTCCGGTTATATGACCAATCTTGGGATATCATCACGGAGTCATATTGATCTAAATCTGATCCAACAATGAATGTGATTTTGAGGAATGGATGATTTGGGCTCAACAATGAAAGGAATAGAAACCGATATTGACTCAGGAATAAAATTCAAATCAAGTTTAGGTTCGAGAGTCGGAGTTGGTTCATGAGTTTGGTCCAAATCATAAAATTGAAGGTCACATTCATTTCCCAACAATGAAATGTGACTATCTAAAATAGGTAGTTCATGCTCAAACTCTATAGGGATAGAAATCAGTGTTGGCTTCGGAATTGGGTCCAAATTGGGCAAGGATACCGGAGTCAGCATAGATTCAAAAAGTGAAACTGAATCACAGCATTGAAAATTAGTGTCACATTCATCTTCAAGTTCAATCTCATTGAAATGAAAACTTATTAATTTGTTAATGGGTTGGTATTGGTCAAGTTCAAAGTTTTATGGTGAAATTGAATCTTAGTCATAGTCTTCAAAATACCATGATTCTTGGTTTTCATCAATATGGTTACAAGTACCAGAAATAGTTAAGGATTGGGTAAGGAGAGTTTTCACCTTCCTATGCATATTTTCCAATCAACTAAGTCTTGCTTCTATCATATCAATAGGCTGGGTAAAGGATCTTCGCTTTGAATCATGAATTCCATACTCTCTTCGAAGTCAACATGTTCTTCTTATTGCAATAGAACTTGAAAATTTGAGTAGGGATCTTGGATTTGGGAATTATTTGGGAGAATTGAGTCCAATTGAATTTGCACTTTTCGTGTGGACTCAAGGAAGGCTTCGAAACTCTTTTCTAAAGAAGATTTTTCTTTTATATGTTGGTCTTGGTATGAAGTATATGAAGTTGTTTGTTGGTAAGGTTATTGATAGTAAGACTCGAGGGAGTTGTATCCCCGACTCGATAAAAGTGGTGATGATTATCCCAATCTTATTCAGAATATTGGGATTGGGGCATATATTGATTCAGATAAGATCAATCTGGCATACTTGGTTGGTTAAAATTATGTAATATCGGGTTGGTAATATTCGAATTGAAAAAGGTTGGGATAAAATATGAATTTGAGTTATAATCAGAATAATTGTAATTATAATTCATTTTCATAAGAACAAAAAAACAAACAAATAAACAAAAAAGAAAACAAAAAAATTTAACCTATGTTAGGGTAGACCTTAGACTTAGACGACTCCTAACTAGTTGACTGGCCATCGGAGGTATATTGTAGCAATCTGACCAGAAGTTAATTAGCCAGGTAGGGGCAAGATCAGTGGGAGGTATCCGTGCTTGAGTAACGGGCCTAATTATACCAAACCACTGTTCTTCGAGATTTTGCCTCTCAATCCTCAACCTTCGACACCGATTTGACAAGAGTCAAATTCTAACAACGTCCATTTTAGGTCAATCTCCTATTAAGTCTGAGATGTCCCTAGAGCCAATGTCTACTCAATTTTAATTAGGCTGGGTCAGTGAGTGAGGAGATGGTTTTCAGGCTAATGAAGAGTATTGACTTCCCCACCTTATGTTGTTTAACGGGTTATATCCTTAGATCGTTTTCGTGCTCGCGTGCAAGTATATAGTAAAAATAACACCCAAGCAATATAACATACAGTGTGTTTCCAAAGTTATATGCAATGGAGACGTACATTTTTCTTCAACACTCTTCAATAGTAATATAAAAGGTAAACGAATTAGACACGTGCCCAAAATGCAAGGTCTAATCATTTTTAGCATTTAACAAAGCAACCAATTATTGTTAGAGTTAGAACAGTGTACAAAGCATGTTAAACAAGAAAAATAAGTTATGCCGAAGCTAAAGAACTAAATTGCAATCACCCTACAAGAAGACAGAGTGAGTGGTCAACTCAATTTGTCACGGAAACGCGGTTCAATCTTCCGCGAAAACGCGGCTTTTACCGCGTTTGCGTGACAAAATTGAGGGCTTCTGGGCTCTGTGTTTTAGAGCAGAGTTCAGAGCCACTTATATGTGTTCTGCATCTTCTGTTTTATTGAAATCTACATCTGCACACAAAAAAGAGAAAGAAAAAATTAAGCCGTTTAAGTAAATTAGAAAAAAATAAAAACTTATTGTCCCTCCCTGACAACGGCGCCAAAATTTATGATCGAGTCAAACCTACACAGTAAAATACAGAGCTTAGGAAGAGTGCTAGGTCCTCGATGCTACCGTGTAGCTTGGGGCTAACGAGTCATGGTCCACAGGGAGGGACTGCAATGCAAGCAATTAAGTAACTTTCTTCTTTTAATTTACAAAAACAAGTTTAAAAAGTTCTTTTCTCAGTTTTGAAAAATGAAAAGAAAAGTTAGACTATATTAGGTTAGAAAAAGGTGGAAAGAATGAAGAAGATGGTGGATTGATGTTGTCTCAAAAAGAGTGAAAAAGATAAAGAAGAGTGTTGGTTCAAAAATCAGGAATGAAAAAAATAAAAGAAGAGTACTTATCTCTACTATTTGAATCATAATGAAGACTTACCTTAGCGTGAAGTAAAACGAAGTAGTAGAAAAAAATACATTGAATATGATGTTTGGATAAATTGAGTACGATGAAGAAAAGTGAAAAACTCCATTGATGTCACTTCAATATAATTCTCTCTTGAAGAAGGATTATATCAGTGTCACTCTAATTACAATTCTTCTTCTCTCATGCAACTCTCTCTAACTTAAAATAAAATAATTATATTGACAAAGAAAATAAAATCATAACTAAACTAAAGCTATCTGCTGGAATTCGCGCCTCTGCCTTCTGAATATACAGGTATTTATAGGAAGAAAGAAATAGAGAATAGCGTAAGAAGATAGGGGAGCAAACGCTCCCCCAGATTCAAACACTTGGCCGCGAAAACACGGCTTTTGTCGCGTTTTCGCGGCAAGATCCTGGCCAAGGGTCAAGGTCTGGGGGTGTGTCCGTTGATTCTTTCTTTATCTTTCTATCTTCTTGGATTTTGAATATTTGCTCCATATTTGATGATTTATCTCATTATCCTCAGCGAAATCGATATGGTCTTCTTCTAATCTGTTTTTTTCTTTAAAATTAGATGATATTATCTTATCTGATATATCCAGTTTTCAGATAATATAGCTTCTAGAATTTTTAGATTTGAATCGATCCCTTTCTTTTGAATTTTTGGATTTGAAATCTGTCAATCTCTCCATTTTCTTCCTTAATTATATTGCACGCCACTAAACATGAAAATAAATTAAATAGCAGAGTTTTATTTAAATATAAATGCAGAAATTTGACACATATGATATGAGTAATGCACGTGTATGATCATATCTATAAATCAAAAATCAAGTATTTTGAATATTTTTGCCATGCATTAAGTAGAAAAAAACGGACGGCCTAAATAATGAGTTGGTTAATTTAATGGTGTAAAATATTTGAAGGCTACAAAAATTGGTTTGTAGAGGATTTTAAATGTTTAAATCATGATCAAATTGCTAGATCGAGAATTTGTACGTCTAAAGACACTAATCTAACTAACTCACTACTTTCGGCCGTCCATTTTGCGCCACTTCATGGATGGGCAACAGTATTCAAAACACTTGATTTTTTATTTTTAGTTATTTTAATTATATAGATGAACTTTAACAGAGTGAATCTTATATTTGAATATTAGATGTTGGTATTTGAGTGAAAACAATTCTTGCTCGAATCCTTTCAGAACTACACAAGTCTACACACACACATAGAGATAGACTAGGATAATTCGGAAAGGATTCGAGCCCGAATCATTCCCACTTAAATACAAACCCACGACATCCAAAAATAAGATCCACTCCGTTGAAGTTGATCTACATTATTTAAAGTATCTATAAATCAAAAAATCATGTATTTTTAATACTATTTACCCATCCATCAAATGGCGCAAAATGGACGGTTGAAAATAGCAAATTGCTTAGATCTACAACTTTAAACATACAAATTCTCGATCCAATCATATCATCATGATCTGAAAACTTAAAAAACCCTCACACACCAATTTTTCTTAGATTTCAAATATTCTACACCGTTAAACTTAACCAACTCACTATTTAGGTTGTCTGTTTTTTTCTCTACTTGATGCATGAGAAAAATGTATTTAAAATACTTGATTTTTAGCTTATAAATACTTGAAATAATATAAATCAACTTCAATGGAGTGGATCTTGTATTCAGATGACTTAAGTTTGTATTTGAGTAGAAAAGATTCGGCATTGAATCCTTCCAAAATGACACAAGTGATATTATTATATATATATATATATATATATATATATAATATATATTATATATATATATATATATTGTAACACCCCATTCCCAGTATACGTGCACAGTCACGTATTCTGATTTTTGAGCATATTTTTTCTATTATTATTATATTTATTTTCTACTATCCTTACTCATATAGCAGTACTGCATGACTTGACCTGTTTGGTATCCGGATTTGACTGATTTTAGTTTCAAATATTATTTCCTAATATTTTAGATTTTTCATGATTTTCTGGAATATTTTGGAATTAAAATGAAAATCTTCAAAACCGGTGTCGGCCAGTATCACTGGTTGATTCCAGAAATTTTAATTTGCAATTGGAATCAAATTTATGAATTCCGCCTTCACATTCCTACTTAGAATTATATTTTCTTCCTTCGGGCATTTTTTGGGAATTTCAGATTTTATCAAAAATCTAGCCTACCCGGTGTAGACACCGTTCACAGTAGATTCAGGATTTTTATTTTGAAAATGGAATTGAATTTCTGAAAACCGATTCCACCAAAAATCGTTTTATAATATTTATGATTTTTGTGAATTTTTGAAAAGCTTTCCGAGATACTTCAATTTTTGGACCTTTCCGGAGTTCTCGGTATTTTCCAGATACCGGGAAACTATTCAACTATTTCACTTCTCTCTTTTTCCATTTTTCTCTCTCCTTCTTCAAACGCGAGCTTCACCAGTTGGATCCATCATTAATGCAGTGATCCTCCCCTTGCTGCATTAAATGCGTATGGGCCAATTCAACTCAAGTCCAATCACCCATGCCCTTGTCCTTTTTCTCTGAAACGCAGCCCCTTTGCATTTTCTACTGGACGCAGCATTGAACTCCCGCGTTTGGCTCTATATTTGCCTAAACGCAGCCTTGGGACATTGTGAACGCTGCACTCATTGGAGGGAAAGTAATGATGGCTCATTATTATATTATTTTCCCCTTCTATATATATATAACTTCTATCATCTCTCTCCTTCATTTTCTTCATTTCCTTTGTTTCCTGCAAGCTCCAACAGCAAGCTCACCACCACCAAGCTCTTGGCCGGCCACCACAACCCACCTTCTCCATTTTCTTTCCAACACCAAGCTCCACCAGCTCCTCCACCTTCTTCTCCTCCATCTCCTCCCCCATTTCCAACAACTACACCACCTCCTTCAACCTCTTTCACCAAGAGAATCTCAAAGAACCCACCTTCACCAAAAAGCTTCACCACCATCTCTACCACCACCTGCACCACCGTAGCCTCCGTCAAGCCTACCATCTTCACCTCCTCGTCGACCTCTTTCCGACGGACTATAGCTTCGTCCCCCGTAACAACGATTGCAAAATCTCGTTTTGCCATATTGAGTTGGACTTGCACCATCAACCTTTTGCCTTCTCTTGTGAGGACCGGTACCCTCCTTTGGATTGGGACCGCGTTTCTCTGCGTCGGACGCATTTTAGGCGAGTAATTCTACTCGCCAAGACTTGGATATTATTTCATATTTGTTAAGAAAACGCACCAGTTTGCTAAAAACGCACCAGTTTCCTAAAAACGCACCAGTTTCCTAAAAACGCACCAGTTTCTGAAAACGCACCAGTTTCCTAAAAACGCACCAGTTTGCTGAAAACGCACCAGTTTCCTAAAAACGCACCAGTTTGCTGAAAACGCACCAGTTTCCTAAAAACGCACCAGTTTCCTGAAAACGCACCAGTTTTCTGAAAACGCACCAGTTTCCTGAAAACGCACCACTTTTCTGAAAACGCACCACTTTCCTGAAAACGCACCACTTTTCTGAAAACGCACCACTTTCTTGAAACGCACCACTTTCTTGAAACGTGCCACTTTTGAGACGCGACCCAACCGAACGCAGCCTTCTTAAGTCGATTTGACCCTTTACTATAGTCGACTAACTCCTTCTCTAAGTCGACTAATTTCTCTCCCTAGTCGACTAATCTTGATTAATTGTTATGGTTAATTACTTCTTTGATTTTGAACATTATCTTTGGGTCATTTATTATTATATTGCTATTTGCAAGGCTTGTCACTTGATGAATATCACCTCTTATCATGCTATCTATTAACATAAGGCATGAGACACCTGACTCCTATAATTATTACGATAACCGGACTTCATGATTTGCAAACTTGATTACTTGATAGTACGAACTAGTACTCCTGATATGCCTGTACTCCTGACATGTTCCTGCTCATTCCCGAAATCTGATAATTATTTAATATACCATAAAATAAGACAACTTGCATTGGGTCGGGGAAACATGCGGCTATCAATATGTGTTCGTGTTTACAGTGGCATTAGGTATGTTGTGCAACTAAATTTCCGGTCTGACCTGTGGGCCTCCAGGCGACCGAGGGGAGTGCTGGCTCCCTCCTTCCTGGTACCATCATGATAAGGGCATACAATAAGTCCCTCCTGTTAGCCTAGCGGCAGGTTCCGTCCACCAAGCAACGGAACATCCTGGGCCGTGGTCCCGGGTATGCACGGGACCCACTGTAAACATAGTTCGTTGATACCCCCGCTGGTTTCCAATAACAACCTTGCTTTACTCGGATATGGATCTATGTGTGCTGGGACGCTAGTTCACATAGCTAGATATCAGGGTAAGACGAGTAATAATAATAATAATAAAAGACGCTAATTGTGGGTGTTGTATGCGCTTGGATTACGGTGACATGAGATAAAGGTATATAGATGAGGGTTTCCTTGTTTGGATTATTCCCTCGAAGTACTAGTCTCATGAGGTCATAACTTGAGCTTATACAATGCCTTTCGTTTATAACATGTCGTACTTCTTTTACTTGCTGGCTGAATTCTCATGATATTGTACAGCTTTCATGTTCATGTTTCTGTTGCCACTCGGCTGTTACCTGCTCTACTTGTTGGGAGGTCCTGACTCCCTTGAATTTGTATGTTCAGGTTCCGAACCTTGGATCGAGGTGGAACCTTCTGTGGAGGACCAGGCTTTCCTTTCCGAGCAGGCTGATTAGTCTCGGTTGCTGTCATCCCAGACTTTCCTTTTGGCTCGCGGGACCTTTCTTCAGCTCGTGAGCATCTTTGCAATTATCTTGTAAATCGTACTTTTGAGTTTGGCTGTGATATATGATGCATGCGATATGTAAATATATGTCACATTCTGTGATAACCTTGTACCTTGTACTTCTTATGTTGGCATATGAAAGGACGCTACGTTTGTCGTACTCTGGTCCTTGCTTGTACTGATGCTTAACGTATATACGTGAGGGTATTTCCGACCTGCGTATGTACGTCGCAGTGACGTCCCCGTACCCGCAGGACCGGGGCGTTACAGGTTGGTATCAGAGCCTAGGCTCTCACACCTATAGTACAATCAAGCAGCAAATTAATGTAATTTGCCATTGCCAACTACAATGTACAAGTTATCTTGTCCTTCTTGGTTCCTTTCCTTATGTCCTAAAATCCTTTCATCTTTCCAGTTTCCAGTCTCCTTTTTACCAACATAAGTATGGATAGAAGGACGGGTCGTAGCAACTCCGGGCAAACATCAAACGGGCCCACGGGAGAGAATGTTGAGATTCTGAGGGTTATCCAGACTATGATGGAAAATCAGCAACAGCAGACGGAACTCCTTCGGCAAGAGTTAGTAACTCCCAAGGAACAAAGGCCGGGGAATGTATCAGACTTCAGGCGGTTACAACCGGCGATATTCACGGGAGAAGAGAACCACTAGATGCTGAGCAATGGCTGATTGACACCACAGATCTGTTGAACGCAGCCCGGGTCCCAAAAGAAAATCAAGTGGAGGTCGCCAAGATTCAGCTAAAGGATGTAGCCAGGACCTGGTGGCTAGCTGAAGAAGCGAGATTGGAGAAACCTGTCTCGTGGGACCAGTTCTCCCAAAGCTTCTATAGTAGATTTTTCCCTGCCACCGCCCAGAAAGAAATGGAAGAACAGTTCATCCGACTTCAGCAGTGGAACCAGTCTGTGGATGAGTATGCCGCTGAGTTCTTGAGGCTGAGCCGCTTCGCTCCATATATGGTAGCTGATGAAGAGAAGCGAGCAGTAGATTCCAACAGGGTTTGCGAATGGACATTCAGATCCTCTTGATGCCCCAGCAGCTGAAAACGTATTCCCAAGTCCTCACCATAGCTCGGGAAGTTGAGCGAGGACTGGAGAAAGGGAAGACTAACATGATGGGAACCAGGCCATGAAAAGGCCATTTCCACAAGCAGGGAGAGGAGGTCCATATAGAGCGGCGAGGGTTCCGCCAATGAGACGACCATTTCGGCGAGCCCCCTTCCAGACAACCCAACCATTCCCTGTTTGTAACTATTGCCAGAAACCGGGTCACACTCAGCAGAATTGCCGAAGGGCAAATGGGTTATGCCTGGCATGTGGTTCCCGTGATCATTCAGTAGAAGTCTGCCCCCACAAGAGAATGGGAATAGCCAACCAAGTACTACCAGCACTTCCAGGACCAGATGGACAGAGGAACCAGGGACAAATGGTTAGGAGAGCCCTTCCCCCTCCCCCACAGCAAGTTATCCGCCCAGTCCAGAGGGGAGTTAGAGCTGCAGCAGGTCGTGGAAGAGGACGAGCCTACAACCTGACAGCGGAAGAGGCCGAAACTTCTGGAGAAGTGGTAACAGGTAAGATCAGGGTACACTCGAAGCCCGTTCTTGCCCTCTTTGATTCGGGTGCATCTCATTGTTACATATCTGATCGTTTTGTTGACTTGCATTATATACCTGTTAGAACTTTAGACCACCAATGGGAGATTAGTACAGGGAATGGAGTAGTCATAACTACTAAGGTTTGTATTGATTGCCCTGTAGAGCTCTGTAACAGAACCTTGGCCATAGATATGCTCGTACTAGATACTAGAGGGTACGACATAATCTTAGGCATGACTTGGCTCAGTAAATACCATGCGGTCATTGATTGCCGAAGCAAGAAAGTTATTTTCAGAATACCGCTTCAGCCTGAGTTCCAATTTGAAGGAGAACGCAAACCTGCCAAAGGAAAAGCACAGATGACTGCTGGTGAGATCCAGAAGAAGAGAGTGCCAGTTTGGAATGAGTTTCCAGAAGTATTTAAGGAGATCTCAGGACTTCCACCTGATAGGGTGATTGAGTTCTCTATTGATACCCTTCCAGGTACAGTTCCGATATCCAAAGCTCCATATAGGATGGCACCCACAGAGTTGGAGATTTTAAAGAAACAGCTACAAGAATACTCTGACAAAGGATTGATTAGGCCAAGTGCTTCACCATGGGGAGCACCAGTGCTCTTGGCAAACAAAAAGGACGGTGGGAAACGGTTATGCATAGACTACAGAGAATTGAACAAGGTTACAATCAAGAACAAGTATCCTTACCAAGAATTGATGATCTGTTTGATCAGCTTCATGGGGCCCGAGTATTTTCAAAGCTGGATTTGCAATCAGGATATCACCAGCTAAGGGTAAAGAAAGAAGATATTCCAAAGACAGCATTCAGGACTCGTTATGGCCATTATGAATTTCTAGTTATGCCTTTCGGAGTCACCAATGCCCCTGCAATTTTCATGGATTTGATGAACAGAGTGTTCTCATCATATTTGGATCAGTTTGTAGTTGTTTTCATAGATGACATCTTGATCTATTCGAAGAACGACAGAGAGCATGCAGACCACTTGAGAATAGTGTTACAGACTCTCCAACAGGAACAACTTCATGCTAAGCAAAGCAAGTGTGAATTCTGGTTAAATAGTGTGGCCTTCCTTGGACACATAATTTCAGAAGAAGGAATTTCAGTAGACCCCAGTAAAATTCAGGCAGTAAAAGACTGGCCAATTCCAAGGACAGTAACAGAAATTAAGAGTTTTATTGGACTAGCCGGATATTATAGGCGCTTTGTCCAGGATTTTTCTAAGATTGCAGCCCCGTTAACAAAGCTCACCCGGAAAGGAGAAAAATATATATGAACCGAGGAATGTGCTGCAGCGTTTGAGCAATTAAAGGAGAGACTCATTACAGCTCCAGTTTTGAAGACTCCCTCAGGAAGAGGAGGGATGGTTATATACAGCGATGCATCCGGGAAAGGCCTAGGATGTGTATTAATGCAGCATGGTCATGTCATAGCTTATGCATCCAGGCAACTGAAGCCACATGAGCGGAATTACCCAACTCATGACTTAGAGCTGGCGGCGGTAATATTCGCATTGAAGATCTGGAGGCATTATCTTCTTGGGGACAAAGTCTTGATCTACACTGATCACAAGAGCCTAAAGTATATTTTCACGCAGAAAGAATTGAACATGAGACAGCGTCGGTGGCTTGAACTAATGGCGGATTATGATATAGAATTACAATATCATCCGGGCAAAGTTAATACAGTACCAGATGCATTGAGCAGGAAGCCAGAAAATAAAATGCTAGTACAACTTACGCAACAGAAGGAGTTGATTCAGGACATCATAAACTGGACTTAATGATAGTACAAGGAATTGATAAAACGGGACAGTTGATGACCTTTCAGATCCAGTCAACCCTGATGGATGAAATTAAAGAAGCTCAGAAAGAAGACCCCAGATTGCAGAAGTTCAGAGCTCAAATAGAAGCTGGATTGAGAACTGACCTCCGTATTCATTCAGACAACGCATTATATTTTGGTAACAGAATTTGTGTCCCCCAAGGGGAAGTTCGACAGAAAATTTTGGCAGAGGCACATAGTTCAGCCTATTCCATACACCCGGGAGGAAATAAATGTATCAAGACTTGAAACAGAAGTTCTGGTGGAATGCCATGAAAAGGGAGATAGCCCAACATGTGGCCAAGTGCTTAGTTTGCCAGCAGGTAAAGATAGAACACCAGAGAACAGCTGGACTTCTTCAGCCCTTACCAATACCCGAATGGAAGTGGGAACATATCACCATGGATTTTGTCACAGCACTACCCCGCAGTCCTAAGGGTAACAATGCAGTATGGGTGATCGTTGACCGCCTCACAAAAGCAGCTCACTTCCTACCTTTCAGAGTAGGTCAGTCAACAGAAGTTCTTGCAGAAAAATATATGAAAGAAATTGTTCGTCTACATGGAGTTCCAGTTAGTATCGTGTCAGATAGAGACACGAGATTCCGATCACATTTCTGGGAAGTCTCCAAGAAATTTAGGAACTCGTCTTAAATTCAGTACTTCATATCACCCCCAGACAGACGGACAATCGGAACGGACCATTCAAATTCTTGAAGACATGTTACGAGCCTGCATGATAGAATTTAAAGGGTCATGGGAGGACTGTATTCATTTGGTGGAGTTCTCTTATAATAACAGCTATCAGGCTAGTATCAGAATGGCACCATTTGAGGCATTGTATGGCAGAAAATGCAGGTCGCCGATATGTTGGGACGAAGTTGGCGAAAGAAGACTTATGGGACCAGACATTCTAGTTCAGACAACAAGCAAAGTCCGAGTTATCAGAGATCACCTCCGGGCAGCACAGAGCCGACAAAAGAGTTGGGCAGACACAAACAGAAGGCCATTGGAATTCAGAACCGGTGAGCATGTATTTTTAAAGATATCACCCACCAAAGGGGTAATCCGGTTCGGTACTCGTGGAAAACTCAGTCCCAGGTACATCGGCCCATTCGAAATTTTGGATCGCGTGGGAGAGGTGGCTTATCGATTGGCACTACCGCCATCTTTGGAAGGAGTACACAATGTATTCCATGTATCACAGTTAAGGAAGTATGTCAAGGATGAGAGTCACATTCTGGATCACTCCGAACTGGAACTACAGCCTGATCTGTCTTACGAAGAACAACCGATGGCCATCCTGGACAAAAGTGTTAAGACTCTGAAGAATAAGGCCATACCATTAGTATTGGTTTCTTGGAATAGGCACGCACCAGGAGAGGCTACATGGGAACGGGAGGACGTTATTCGTGAGCGTTACCCTCAACTATTTTCAACTTAGTTGGTAAAACCCTTTCTTCCTATTTTTCTCTACCGTCATCTTCCCCTTCCTGAAATTTCGAGGACGAAATTTTTTGTAAGGTGGATAGATTGTAACACCCCATTCCCAGTATACGTGCACAGTCACGTATTCTGATTTTTGAGCATATTTTCTTCTATTATTATTATATTTATTTTCTACTATCCTTACTCATATAGCAGTACTGCATGACTTGACCTGTTTGGTATCCGGATTTGACTGATTTTAGTTTCAAATATTATTTTCTAATATTTTAGATTTTTCATGATTTTCTGGAATATTTTGGAATTAAAATGAAAATCTTCAAAACCGGTGTCGGCCAGTATCACTGGTTGATTCCAGAAATTTTAATTTGCAATTGGAATCAAATTTATGAATTCCGCCTTCACATTCCTACTTAGAATTATATTTTCTTCCTTCGGGCATTTTTTGGGAAATTTCAGATTTTATCAAAAATCTAGCCTACCCGGTGTAGACACCGTTCACAGTAGATTTCAGGATTTTTATTTTGAAAATGGAATTGAATTTCTGAAAACCGATTCCACCAAAATCGTTTTATAATATTTATGATTTTTGTGAATTTTTGAAAGCTTTCCGAGATACTTCAATTTTTGGACCTTTCCGGAGTTCTCGGTATTTTCCCAGATACCGGGAAACTATTCAACTATTTCACTTCTCTCTTTTTTCCATTTTTCTCTCTCCTTCTTCAAACGCGAGCTTCACCAGTTGGATCCATCATTAATGCAGTGATCCTCCCCTTGCTGCATTAAATGCGTATGGGCCAATTCAACTCAAGTCCAATCACCCATGCCCTTGTCCTTTTTCTCTGAAACGCAGCCCCTTTGCATTTTCTACTGGACGCAGCATTGAACTCCCGCGTTTGGCTCTATATTTGCCTAAACGCAGCCTTGGGACATTGTGAACGCTGCACTCATTGGAGGGAAAGTAATGATGGCTCATTATTATATTATTTTCCCCTTCTATATATATATAACTTCTATCATCTCTCTCCTTCATTTTCTTCATTTCCTTTGTTTCCTGCAAGCTCCAACAGCAAGCTCACCACCACCAAGCTCTTGGCCGGCCACCACAACCCACCTTCTCCATTTTCTTTCCAACACCAAGCTCCACCAGCTCCTCCACCTTCTTCTCCTCCATCTCCTCCCCCATTTCCAACAACTACACCACCTCCTTCAACCTCTTTCACCAAGAGAATCTCAAAGAACCCACCTTCACCAAAAAGCTTCACCACCATCTCCACCACCACCTGCACCACCGTAGCCTCCGTCAAGCCTACCATCTTCACCTCCTCGTCGACCTCTTTCCGACGGACTATAGCTTCGTCCCCCGTAACAACGATTGCAAATCTCGTTTTGCCATATTGAGTTGGACTTGCACCATCAACCTTTTGCCTTCTCTTGTGAGGACCGTACCCTCCTTTGGATTGGGACCGCGTTTCTCTGCGTCGGACGCATTTTAGGCGAGTAATTCTACTCGCCAAGACTTGGATATTATTTCATATTTGTTAAGAAAACGCACCAGTTTGCTAAAAACGCACCAGTTTCCTAAAAACGCACCAGTTTCCTAAAACGCACCAGTTTGCTGAAAACGCACCAATTTCCTAAAAACGCACCAGTTTGCTGAAACGCACCAGTTTCCTAAAAACGCACCAGTTTGCTGAAACGCACCAGTTTCCTAAAAACGCACCAGTTTCCTGAAAACGCACCAGTTTTCTGAAAACGCACCAGTTTCCTGAAACGCACCACTTTTCTGAAAACGCACCACTTTCCTGAAAACGCACCACTTTTCTGAAAACGCACCACTTTCTTGAAACGCACCACTTTCTTGAAACGTGCCACTTTTGAGACGCGACCCAACCGAACGCAGCCTTCTTAAGTCGATTTGACCCTTTACTATAGTCGACTAACTCCTTCTCTAAGTCGACTAATTTCTCTCCCTAGTCGACTAATCTTGATTAATTGTTATGGTTAATTACTTCTTTGATTTTGAACATTATCTTTGGGTCATTTATTATTATATTGCTATTTGCAAGGCTTGTCACTTGATGAATATCACCTCTTATCATGCTATCTATTAACATAAGGCATGAGACACCTGACTCCTATAATTATCACGATAACGGGAATGATAACCGGACTTCATGATTTGCAAACTTGATTACTTGATAGTACGAACTAGTACTCCTGATATGCCTGTACTCCTGACATGTTCCTGCTCATTCCCGAAATCTGATAATTATTTAATATACCATAAAATAAGACAACTTGCATTGGGTCGGGGGAAACATGCGGCTATCAATATGTGTTCGTGTTTACAGTGGCATTAGGTATGTTGTGCAACTAAATTTCCGGTCTGACCTGTGGGCCTCCAGGCGACCGAGGGGAGTGCTGGCTCCCTCCTTCCTGGTACCATCATGATAAGGGCATACAATAAGTCCCTCCTGTTAGCCTAGCGGCAGGTTCCGTCCACCAAGCAACGGAACATCCTGGGCCGTGGTCCCGGGTATGCACGGGACCACTGTAAACATAGTTCGTTGATACCCCCGCTGGTTTCCAATAACAACCTTGCTTTACTCGGATATGGATCTATGTGTGCTGGGACGCTAGTTCACATAGCTAGATATCAGGGTAAGACGAGTAATAATAATAATAATAAAAGACGCTAATTGTGGGTGTTGTATGCGCTTGGATTACGGTGACATGAGATAAAGGTATATAGATGAGGGTTTCCTTGTTTGGATTATTCCCTCGAAGTACTAGTCTCATGAGGTCGTAACTTGAGCTTATACAATGCCTTTCGTTTATAACATGTCGTACTTCTTTTACTTGCTGGCTGAATTCTCATGATATTGTACCAGCTTTCATGTTCATGTTTCTGTTGCCACTCGGCTGTTACCTGCTCTACTTGTTGGGAGGTCCTGACTCCCTTGAATTTGTATGTTCAGGTTCCGAACCTTGGATCGAGGTGGAACCTTCTGTGGAGGACCAGGCTTTCCTTTCCGAGCAGGCTGATTAGTCTCGGTTGCTGTCATCCCAGACTTTCCTTTTGGCTCGCGGGACCTTTCTTCAGCTCGTGAGCATCTTTGCAATTATCTTGTAAATCGTACTTTGAGTTTGGCTGTGATATATGATGCATGCGATATGTAAATATATGTCACATTCTGTGATAACCTTGTACCTTGTACTTCTTATGTTGGCATATGAAAGGACGCTACGTTTGTCGTACTCTGGTCCTTGCTTGTACTGATGCTTAACGTATATACGTGAGGGTATTTCCGACCTGCGTATGTACGTCGCAGTGA